>JAVTVY010018789.1:0-74199 GCA_036873755.1 Hanleya hanleyi | reverse complement strand
GGGACTTCCTCCATCCATTTGGTGAAGCAATTTGTAATTACTAGGGGCTACTTACTACCACTGCATGTAAGAGGTAGGGGCCTAGAATGTCAACTACCACCCTCTCCATTGGCTCTCCAACAAGATATTTTTGGTCTTACATTCTTAGGTGCTTTCCTAGCAATGCACTCGTCACACCGAAGACAGTATTCCTCAGTCACGCTTGACAGCAGGCCAGCAGAAAGCCTGCCCGATTCGACTCAGCATTTGTCAACTGCAAGATGTCCAGCAGATGGGCTATCATGATAATACACGACCACATCATTCCAAAATGCTAGGGGCTCTATCAGCTGATACACCGTCTTTCCAGAACTGTCAATCCAGGATCGATGTAACATGCCTCCAGTCATCTTCAATCTGTCTCATTGGCGCCAAAGGGCTTTGAAGGAGGAAGACAGATGCGAAATTGTGGATCGGGCTGTTCTTTCCCTTTCCCGAAGGTAAGTGAGATGTGACCAGTGTTTCCATCCTCTATTTGCCTCAGCTTTACTTCACTGGATGTCCAACCTCCCTGTAACACCATGCTTTGTATAGGTCCCTCCGTTACTGATGTCTTACATCTGACTGCTGCCATCGATTGCCCTGCAATATCGACATTGTGTTCGTCATCAATTCGAAACGGAGTATCTGCCGTTTTACAGGTAACCTCTTCTAAGTCTGTCATTCGGCTGCTGCTGTTTGTCACATGCCGAACATCGTCTTCATCACAATGCATCCGTATTAGCTTGACTGGGTCCAACCCGATGTGTTACCTCTGAATTGTATGTCCCTAATACCTCCAACCACCTGGCAGTTTGACCAGTGGGCTTTTTATCCAACTCACAGCGGCGTTATCAGTTTTCGTTCCTTATCACTCACCAAACGCTATATAGACGATCTTGTCGCTGTGGATAATCGCTATATAAATGACGCAGTGAAGGATATATATCCACCTTCACTGGATTTGAAGGAAACTACAGATAACCCTACAGGCACATCGTATTTAGACCTGTATCTCTATAAAAATGAAGCGGGCCTTCTCGCTCGTCGACTGTATGACGAAAGAGATGATTACAATTTCGACATCGTAAACTATCCCTTTCTTGACAGTAATATTCCAGTGGAACCTGCATATGGCGTATACATATCACGCATAATAGCATTTTCTAGCTCCTGTGTTAAATGTGACGATTTTATTCAACGTCACAAAACATTGTTGCAGAAACTTATAAAACAGGGCTACACCACCAAGCGCTTCCACTCAAAGTTTCTCAAAATTGGCGATACATATCGCATGCTGTTAGCAAAATATGAACGTAGCGTGCAAGATCTATGGCGTTACGTTCGTAACTGGTGTCTAATTCCGCTTAACCCGGGGCTAGTGGCCGTATGAACCCATGTACTTGAAGATCCTCATGGTACTCATGTGAACAGCCACAATCAAAGCGTGACCGAGATACATCATTCTTTAGATGACGACTCTACAACGAATATTATGGATTAAGAATACTGATAAGCGATACGGATTTGATATTTTTGAAACATCATGATGTCTTGCCGGCATCATTGAAAACTGTTGACCGCTTCTCTCTTGCAGGAAACAAGCCTATGTTTATGTATACTATGATTGTCTTTTTTGAATTTGGTGATAATACTGTTATATGGAATATGGAATAGGTCTTTGGATTATGGACGCCGATATTCTCTAATGGACGACGGCTGAATTATGAATGACGGACCAGACGCTTGTAATTCAATAGGATGTGCTGTCCATAAAGATTTGGATGGAAGTGCTTGAGTACAGCAACAGCAGCAAGTAGTTATTTCTGGTGAGACAGTATAATCGATCGTGCTTATTTAAGACGCTGCTCATGAAAGCTGACTCGCCCTGTGCCACTCTGTTCCTGGGACAACACGGCCCCCATTGCCTGGTCACTGACATCAGTGTCCAAAATTAAAACATGTTTGGGAGAGGGATGTCAGTGTGGGGGGACGGGGGGGGGAGTCAATAAAGCTTCCTTACGCTGCTTGAATGACTTATCACACTCGGCATTCCAGCTGAATTTAGCACCTTTCTCTGTAAGCTTATGGAGAGTTCGTGCCCTTGTCGCGAACCCGGTGACGAAACGACGGTAATATGAGCATAATCACAGGAAGCTTGTTTAGCATTCGATGGTTGAGACCATTCTTGTACTGCTGACAATTTTTCAGGGCCTGTCTGAATACCCTCTTGAGATACTACATGTCCTAGATATTTCGTTGATCTTTGGAAGAGAATACAGTTTGAGGGTTTTGGTTTTAATTTTGCCTTCTTGAGCCTCCTGAACACTCATTCCTTGGAATTGGAATTGGCACAGACTGAGAAGGTGATGAGGAGCCCAAGTTCATGGAAGGTGACCCACAATCATAACCAATAGCAACAACAAAATAGCTGTAATACAGGACAAATGGATACATTATTGGACTAGATAGCGAATAAAACGTTATGGGAGGATGTTTCTTGGATGAAAAGCGCCCCCCCCCCCTCCTATATATAAATATTAAATGTAGTATATATTGCTTTGAAAACCCCCAAATCGACTCCAAGATTGTGAAAGTCGGTTCACTATTAGCGGAGCTAGTGGTAGAAGGGTCCCGAGGGGTCACAGGATGGAACGGACTCCCCAAAAGGGCGCGCAGAATTGGAACCCCATCATTTCTCCTTAGTTTGACCCCAAATCAATCCGATAAAGCAATAAAGTAAATTTTGGAAGCTGTTTTTATGACATCTCATACCACATTATATTCTTGGATATTGTTTAAAGATTACACAACAATCAATTAAGAAGGGACATTAACGGGAGCTTTATTATAATCTATCTACTGCTCCATATATGATATACATTAAAAGCGCGCCATATTAAGAACATATACGCATCTAAAAATACACATCGCGCCACAGATAAAACACATCGCGCCACAGATAATCGCTTTAGATAAGCATATTCATATTGCAGTAATTATTGATATTGCATAAACAGTGCTAGCGCTCAGTGATAACCAATTTAGCAATAATAAATGTTACTGGACAGTTCAATATTTTGTGCACCACAATATATATAGAGTTCTTCCGCACCACAACCTTTGTAGGAAGTCACAGATGTCCATTTCAGAGTTTATCAATTTTCCACTTTCTGTCTATTTTCCACACAAGTTGAAGATTTATAATTTTGCACACAAACAGGTTGCTGGATATCCAGAGGAGAAACAATATGAAAACCATGTTCTACACCAGTTAATATGAACTCGCTTTGAGGGTGGGTTGGTTGTAATTCTTCATGCCAAGCGTCTAATTTCAAGCCAGTCTCACATGCAGGACCCGGATCCCCTGTTAGTGATAGTGTTTTGAACCCTGGAAATTTGGATGTTCATTGCTACGTACAAATTGACCGTTTTCCGTTCGTGCCTTGGTAGCAAATTTCCGAACATGTTTGTATTTGCAATTATCTCCAAAAGGACAAGAGCCCTTAGCCTTAAATATTTTGCAGTCTGCGGTCACACGACTGTCATAGGTCGGCATCTGTTTAGGTTTGGGAACAAGAATGTTTATTTCCATGTGGGGAGAAAATGTGCCCCATGAGAACTGATGCTCTGCTTGCAACTCGCGGTAGGAGTGGTCAAAGTCTAGGACGCTTTCCCATTCATATTTGTCTGCGAAATCAAATATTTTCGCGGTATATGCCAAATAAAATTCCACATCTACCCGATTTAACTGAGTAGACTGTAACAATGCATTCATCAGTCGACAATTGGCAGCCCCCCATTCATCGATCGTTATGCCAGAATAAGGGTGATCGTCTTCAGTTCGAAAAACCAATGTATCAGAGTCTTTGGTGTTATCTGAGGAGAAAATAAATTGCTTTTTGCGAGCAAGTCGCCTTTTCTTTGACTTTTCTGGCAGAAAGCTTGTTATATGAAGGGCTTTGGACTTATCAGCTCTCATAGTTAGTATATGGCGTGGGTCAAAATTTCCATGCGCGTTGGAATGCATATGAATTTGTTTATCTGTATGGGGTTGAATTGACTGTCCGAGAATAAGCAAATCATCTAACTGCTTACCAGCTGCCGATAAATTCCCCGCTTGCCGACGTACATCGCTCATGGTGCATGATAGCCGGGCCCGGTAATCCTGGACTATCCTGAATAGCGCTAATAGTGGCAGCTAAAGTTGGTGTCGTCGTATTTGGCGGGTCACCGCCCGTGAAAGTCGATGTCGCCGTGGTTGGCCCTTTCTTCTGATGCATTTGCTGAATGGCTTGTTGCAAAAGTCTGCGTTGACCTAATGTTAGGCCCAGTGATATAACATCTTCAGGCAGCAAGGCTTTCAAAGCCAGCAGTGAGGATATGTCCTCTTTACGCATACTTCCAGTGGTCGTTCTATTCAAGGAGTTCTCTCGTGCCCATTCCTCGAATACAAATGTGTCCGTGGTATCTCCGGAGCTATTTCCTTCCTCTGGCGGTTCATGAGACCTATCCTGGCCAGACACATCGCGCAAGGAAGCGTCAGCCATATCAACTTAGCTAAAAATTACCACTGTGTAAAAACATTAAGAAGATTAAAAAACACGACGAAAGTAAGCATGTACTAACGTGTGCTGAGCGCGAACTGATTTACTGCTCAGCGAGACGGCATATATTGGCATAACATAGACCAATTGCACATGCGTAATTAGCGATTTAAATATCTGTGACAGACCGCATACTTGTTGTGGCACTTTAAACTCCATTAACATGTTAATACCCCTGTAGGTCAATTGGACAGGCGGTCCTTAAAATTAATATATCGTCGTTATCGTCCTTGTCTATCTTTCATGCCAAACATTTGCGCATATGGCGCTCAGATCTTGGCACTATGGCATTGTGTGTATCGATTGATATTGTGATTTATGGTTTCCCATACAGATTTAACGGCCGTTTATCTCAATGCATCTATTTCTACATGTTGCTATTGCCATTACATTGATTTTTATGATTGGTAAGTCCCTGAGTATATCTAGGAAATATGTACATTCACAATAATATATTCAACCTAAACTGCTGCTATATACAATTGTGAGAGGACTAAGCAAATGAAGAGAAAAGAGTACATGTTTTTACAAAATAAGCTTTGACAGGTGAGTAGGAATTAGAGTCTAACCGCTGTATGGTGTTATTTACACTGTCATATACACGACTGTTTTGAATTTTAATGTAATGTTTGTTCTTGTGGAACGTTCATGTATTGGTTTATTTTTTTATCAACTGTGTTCCCGTATTTTACATCTTTTACATCGTGCGCTGACCAGACTATACTAGGGGTCCTAGTAATCTGTGACTATAAGAATGCACAAGCGGCGTGTCAGAGTACGATGACAAGCTTTACGACAGTTACACTACTTATTTTTTCAAAAAGAATTGCAGTCCAATTTTCTCTCCCTGTTTGTTCTCCGTAGCTCAATCACGAATATATCGTTATTTTTTAGTTGTTACCCCTACCTGGCGAAAGGGGGGGAGGGGGTGGGTGTGGAGATTTTCCGCCCACTTTTCCGTTGGTTTTTTGCCTCTATCTCCGCCCACTTTTCCTCGCGGAAAAGCAATAATTTGAAAGAAAAATGACGAAAACATCACTTTTCTGTAACCCCACATGGCCGCCATTTTGAAAATTCCCATGATCCTAAGCTCAGAGGTTATGCAAATAGGCTCAACATGACTCCTATATGATAAACTATAAGGTCGCAGAGTGTCCGCTCTCAATTGTTTTGCCTTACCGGAGATAGCTCAGAAAGTTTGGTAGGGTTAATGAAAGAAGCTAGATGCAAGTTACTCAGTTTCCTCATAATTAACGTGTGGGTTAATTTTGTCATATTATTTTCCCATCAGAGAATATATCGAAGAAGGAAACTATAAATGAAGGTTTCAGCTTCTGTGCTCTCTATTAAGCGTAACTGTTTCACGGTTGTAGATTTTCTAGTCTATTTGTTCCATATGATGACCTGATATATGGAGCGAATCTTCCAACATCAATAATTCCCTTAACAGAAGAACCAATTCAGAGGAGATGACGGTTGTCGATCAAGCTGGCATTGAGCCGTCTCAATCCACGACATCACTGGGAGCGCCGCATATTGAACCCGGTGAGAACAGTCACATTTTACAGGACGACAAACAACAACTCGTCGCCCGCAAGTACGAATACAGAAGAAGACAACTGCATACATTGTATATATGTTTATCTTTCTTATCATTGGTAAGTTTTCGGTTTCAAGTTCTTTTCTGTTGCATATAGAAATATTGTTAAAACAGCCGAAATCAGCCATATCAATCGTTGACATGGTTATATATAATCGGCTCATTGATTATGTTCATCATCTTCTTGTGTATATAAATGTTGCTTAAATGACTGCAATCACCTATATAAAGATCATCGAACCCATGGCACGAACATACGTAGACACTTCTGGATTCTTGTATATCGCTTTAATGTATTACCTGCATACCGTAGGATTCTGCTGGTGGACTGTTAGTCCCAGAGTCACTTGACAAATATATGTAGGTTTAATGTTTTGGTGGGAAATTTAAGCTTTACGACGTCGGGCATTACAGGTTAGTTTTATAGGTATTCTTGCATTTACCAATTTATCCTATGTTGAGGCGTTTACTCCGTCAGATGATCTTGATGCTCATCCGTTAACATCAGATGAGTTATTTGTTTGAGTTGATCTGTCATCACAGCTCCAAGGCTAGTTTATCTAATTTTTTCTTAAGTCCGAGATGGAGGGCCGTGTGGATACTTCATAGTTTCCACATGAACATCTGCAATAAAAGCGCGGCTGAGAAGTCCTGGAATCCACCGTATTATCTGCTGTGAATGTGGTGGCCGAGGGAAGTTTTCCTGTATAGTCATATGGTTTCTTTTTAATCGCCAGACGTCGTCAATTTTCTGACCTCTTCCATATCTCACCAATTGAAAAAAAAACTGATCGCGGATATATTAATGTCAGAAGCCATAAAGCTTTATTTAGCTCTACTACATACAAGGGATATCATTCATGGGATATTTCTTTGAGAACAGAGTTGCATGAATTTCTCATGAATAATATCTATGTGAAATTGGCAACACAATATATCAACAGCAAATAGGTATTTCAATGGGTATTAATCGTGCCAGCTTTTGGCTGACGGAAATCTGTTGAGGATATTGACTCTATGCAGACGCTTTCAAAAACCGATCATTTCAACGCCCGTTCTTTCTCATTCACTAAACCCTATATAGACTATATAGACGATCTTCTCGCTGTGGATAATCACTATATAAATGACGCAGTGAAGGATATATATCCACAGCCACTTGGTTTGAAGGAAACTACAGATGGTCCTAATGTCACATCATATTTATACGTATATCTGTAGCAAAATTAAGCAGGCCTTCTCTCGCGTCGATTTGGCGACAATAGGGATGATTATAATTTCGACATCGTCAACTATCCCTTCCTAGACAGTAATATCCCAGTGGGAGCTGCATATGGCGTATACATATCTCGCCTATTAGCATTTGCTAGATCCTGTGTAAGATGGGACGATTTCAACCAACGTTATGAAACAGGGCTATACCACCAAGCGCCTCTAGTCAAATATCCTCAAATTTGGCGATACATATCGCATGTCGATGGCAAAATACGAGCGTAGCGTACAAGTTCTATGTCATTACGTTTCGTACATTGTGTCTAATTGAACTTAACCTGTGGTAGGGCTGTATTAACTCATGTACTTCAAGATCCACACGATGTTCATATTAACAAGTACAATCAAAGCGTGACTGATATATATCATTCTTTGGATAACGACTTTACAGCGAAATCATATGGATTAAGAATTGGAGCGATATGCAAGAGCGATACGGATTTGATATTTTTGGAATCTCTTTCCGGCACCGTTGAAAACTGTTGTCCGCCTCTGTCTTGCAGAAAACTAGCGCATGTTTTATGTATTCTATGATTGTTTTTCTTTTGCATTTGGTGCTAATGCTGTTATATGAATTAGGACTTTGGATTATGGACGCGGAAATTTGTTAATGGACAACTGCTGAATATTGGATGAGAGATTAGACGCCTGTACGTTCTACCTTACTCTAGTCTGGATTTATCGGTTTGCCATCCGTACACGGGCGACACGTATTACTATAACTACATCACCAACGTGTGGATAACATGAAACTTTATTGAATGGGCGTATTGGAGATCGGTTTGTAAACACATTCTATTGCGATGGCACTACTTTGCTGTGTAATGTCTATCATTATATCTTGTTGCTAGAATGTTGGCTTACTTTGTTGACGTACTTAAATACATTTTTTTTCTGTTAATATTGCTACTCGTTACGTTCAATTTAATTCTCTCCTATCATTTTTGACTAGAAAAAGATTTGTCTCTCTTTATCACCAGGGTATGCTAATGGCTCTTAGCGGGCCAACATTTCTGGACCTCCTCATACTTTTGAATGTGGATATTGAACGTGGGACTGTCCTGTTCACCAGTGGGCCGATCGGCTATTGCTTTGGTTGTTTAATAGGAGGATTTGTTTATGAAAAGTTTAATGAAGCACTGAGTCTATTCTTTTTCACCCTGGGGGCGGGACTATCAACTGTGATGATACCCTGGTGTAAATACCTCTGGCTCATGGCGATGGTCAGAGTTATCCAAGGGGCGGCAATGGGAGCCATAGATACAGGTGAGACTTGATATGTTTTTATCAAAAGTTCCTTGATCTGCTCGGCGGGGTAGATGCGCCCGAGTCCTAATGGCACAGATGTTACAGCTGTGCAATATAGGTTTTTCACTCCAGTGATATTGACATCTGACCTTCTAGAAGAGGAGTTTTCTTTATCGAAATGTTATGGTATTCTCACAAGTGGTGATCTTATCACACCAAGTCAATTTCAATCTTCACACTTCGAACTTGCCTTGGAAGATTAGCCTAACTGTTGTCCACAAGGAACTTATACTGAGACAGATGACGTCACCGATCTCGATTTCATTTGAATTTGTAAGTGGGTTATCTGGTTGCTGACCCAGATATCATGGCCTTCCTCGACAGTTGGTTCGAAGGGCTTTTAAAACATGGTTATTCGGTAATTATAAAGGTTTCAAGAAGTGGGCATGGGTTCAAAAAACGCCTTCCGCAAGGCACATTTTAAGCCGTCCAGTCTGGTGAATTCGGACCCGCATTATCTTAATTAGTTGTATCCCAACAATGAAGAAAATTGAGTATCTTACTCGTAAAACCTCACAAGCATCTATGCATCCACTTGGGGGAACAAGCAGTCATGCCATATAAAGGTGTACCCATGATCATGTACGGTGAATGCTTGGTAAAAACAGGAACATCGTAATCTCCAAGTATCATACATGGTCCCTTGTATGCTGTTTGGTACAGTGCAGTAAGAGTATCAATCTAGGGAGTGATTTAATCCCTTGGATGTTGTTCGGCACAGTGCAGTCAGAGTATCAATCTAGGGGTTCATATGGTCCCTTGAATGCTGCTTGGCATAGGGCAGTCAGAGTATCGAGCTAGGGGAGGATATGGTCTCTTGGATGTTGTTTTGCACAGTGCAGTCAGGGTATCAATCTAAGGGCGATATGGTCCCTTGGATACTGTTTGGCACAGAGCAGTCAGAGTGTCAATCTAAGGGTGATATGGTCCCTTGGATACTGTTTGGCACAGTGCAGTCAGAGTATCAATCTAGGAGGTGATATGGTCCCTTAGATACGGTTTGGCATAGGGCAGTCAGAGTATCAAGTTAGGGGGTAATATATATGGTCCCTTGGATGTTATTTGCCACAGGGCAGTCAGAGTATCGAGCTAGGGGATAATATGGTTCATTCGATGCTGTTTGTCAGAGTGCAGTCGGAGTATCAATCTAGGGGTAATATGGGCTCCTGGATACTGTTTGGCATAGTGCAGTCAGAGTATCAATCTAGAAGTTGATAAAGCCTCTTAGATACTGTTTGTCACAGGGCAGTCAGAGTATCGAGCTAGGGGATAATATGGTCCATCGGATGCTGTTTGGCACAGTGCAGTCAGAGTATCAATATTGGGGAGACATGGTCCCTTGCATGCAATTTGGCAGAGTGCAGTCTAGGGGATAAAATGGTTCCTTGAGTGTTGTTCGGCATAGTGCAGTCAAATTATCAATCTAAGGGTAATATGGTCTCGTGGATACTGTTTGGCACAGAGCAGTCAGAGAATTAATCTAGGGGATGATCAGTTCTCTTAGATACTGTTTGGCAGCATGCAGAGAGAGTATCAATCTGGGAGGTGATAAGGTCCCCTGGATGCTGTTTGGCAGAGTGCAGTCAGAGTATCAATCTAGGGGTAATATGGTCTCGTGGATACTGTTTGGCACAGAGCAGTCAGAGTATCAATCTAGAAGGTGATAAAGCCCCTTAGATACTGTTTGTCACAGGGCCGTCAGAGTATCGAGGTAGGGGATAATATGGTCCATTGAATGTTGTTTGGCACAGTAAAGTCAGAGTATCAATCTAAGGGTAATATGGTCTATTGGATACTGTTTGGCATAGCGCAGTCAGAGTATCAATCTAGAAGGTGATAAAGCCCATTAGATACTGTTTGTCACAGGGCCGTCAGAGTATCGAGCTGGGGGATAATATGGTCCCTTGGATGTTGTTTGGCACAGTGCAGTCAGACTATCAATCTAGAAGGTGATAAAGCCCCTTAGATACTGTTTGTCACAGGGCAGTCAGAGTATCGAGCTAGGGAAGAACATGGTCCATTGGATACTGTTTGGCACAGTGCAGTCAGAGTATCAATCTAGTGGTAATATGGTCTGTTGGATACTGTTTGGCACGGAGCAGTCAGAGTATCAATCTAGAAGGTGATAAGTTCCCTTAGATACTGTTTGGCACAGGGCAGTCAGAGTATCGAGCTAGGGGATAATATGGTCCCTTGGATGTTGTTTGGCACAGTGCAGTCAGAGTATCAATCTAAGGGTAATATGGTCTCTTGGATACTGTTTGGCATAGTGCAGTCAAATTATCAATCTAAGGGTAATATGGTTTCTTGGATGCTGTTTGGCATAGTGCAGTCAGAGTATCAATCTAAGGGTAATATGGTCTCTTGGATACTGTTTGCCATAGTGCAGTCAAATTATCAATCTAAGGGTAATATGGTCTCTTGAATGCTGTTTGGCAGAGTGCAGTCAAATTGTCAATCTAAGGGTAATATGGTCTCTTGGATACTGTTTGGCCTAGTGCAGTCAGAGTATCAGTCTAGGAGGGGATAAGGTCCCTTAGATACTGTTTGGCATAGGGCAGTCAGAGTATCAAGTTAGGGGGTAATATGGTCCATTGGCTGTTTGACACAGTGCAGTCAGAGTATCAATCTAGGGGTAATATGGTATCTTGGATACTGTTTGGCACAGAGCAGTCAGAGTATCAAACTAGAAGGTGATCAAGCCCCTTAGATACTGTTTGTCACAGGCAGTCAGAGTATCG
The DNA here is from genome assembly GCA_036873755.1 of Hanleya hanleyi. Classification (NCBI taxonomy): domain Eukaryota; kingdom Metazoa; phylum Mollusca; class Polyplacophora; order Lepidopleurida; family Hanleyidae; genus Hanleya; species Hanleya hanleyi. Next base: position 62,653 of record JAVTVY010018789.1, on the reverse strand, counting down.
AGCTAGGGGATAATATGGTCCATTGGATGCTGTTTGTCAGAGTGCAGTCAGAGTATCAATCTAAGGGTAATATGGTCTCTTGGATACTGTTTGGCACAGAGCAGTCACAGTATCAATCTAGAAGGTGATAAGTTCCCTTAGATACTGTTTGGCACAGTGCAGTCAGAGTATCGAGCTGGGGAATAATATGGTCCCTTGGATGTTGTTTGGCACAGTGCAGTCAGACTATCAATCTAGAAGGTGATAAAGCCCATTAGATACTGTTTGTCACAGGGCAGTCAGAGTATCGAGCTAGGGGAGAACATGGTCCATTGGATACTGTTTGGCACAGTGCAGTCAGAGTATCAATCTGGGGGTAATATGGTCTGTTGGATACTGTTTGGCACAGTGCAGTCAGAGTATCAATCTAGAAGGTGATAAAGCCCCTTAGCTACTGTTTGTCACAGGGCCGTCAGAGTATCGAGGTAGGGGATAATATGGTCCATTGGATGTTGTTTGGCACAGTGCAGTCAGAGTATCAATCTAAGGGTAATATGATCTCTTGGACACTGTTTGGCATAGTGCAGTCAGAGTATCAATCTAGAATGTGATAAAGCCCCTTAGATACTGTTTGGAATGGGGCAGTCAGAGTATCGGTCTAGGAGGTGATCAGGTCCCTTGGATTGTTTGGCATAGTGCAGTCAGAGTATCAATCTTGGGGTAACATGGTCTCTTGGATACTGTTTGGCACAGAGGAGTCAGAGTATCAATCTAGAAGGTGATCAGTTCCCTTAGATACTGTTTGGCACAGGACAGTCAGAGTATCGAGCTAGGGGATAATATGCTCCCTTGGATGTTGTTTGGCACAGTACAGTCAGAGTATCAATTTACAAGGTGATAAAGCCCTTTAGATACTGTTTGTCACATGGCAGTCAGAGTATCGAGCTAGGGGAGAACATGGTCCATTGGATGCTGTTTGGCACAGTGCGGTCAGAGTATCAATCTAGGGGTAATATGGTCTGTTGGATACTGTTTGGCACAGAGCAGTCAGAGTATCAATCTAGAAGGTGATAAGTTCCCGTAGATACTGTTTGGCACAGAGCAGTCAGAGTATCAATCTAGAAGGTGATCAAGCCCCTTAGATACTGTTTGTCACAGGGCAGTCAGAGTATCAATCTAAGGGTAATATGGTCTCTTGGATACTGTTTGGCATAGTGCAGTCAAATTATCAATCTAAGGATAATATGGTCCCTTAGATTTTGTTTGGCACAGTGCAGTCAGAGTATCAATCTAAGGGTGTTATGGTCTCTTGGATACTGTTTGGCAGAGTGCAGTCAAATTGTCAGTCTAAGGGTAATATGGTCTCTTGGATGCTGTTTGGCATAGTGCAGTCAGAGTATCAATCTAGGAGGTGATAACGTCACTTAGATACTGTTTGGCATAGAGCAGTCAGAGTATCGAGCTAGGGGAGAATATGGTCCCTTGGATGTTGTTTGGCACAGTGCGGTCAGAGTATCAATCTAAGGGTAATATGGTCTCTTGGATACTGTTTGGCACAGAGCAGTCAGAGTATTAATCTAGAAGGTGATAAGTTCCCTTAGATACTGTTTGGCACAGTGCAGTCAGAGTATCGAGCTGGGGGATAATATGGTCCCTTGGATGTTGTTTGGCACAGTGCAGTCAGACTATCAATCTAGAAGATGATAAAGGCCCTTAGATACTGTTTGTCACAGGGCAGTCAGAGTATCGAGCTAGGGGAGAACATGGTCCTTTGGATACTGTTTGGCACAGTGCAGTCAGAGTATCAATCTAGGGGTAATATGGTCTGTTGGATACTGTTTGGCACAGAGCAGTCAGAGTATCAATCTAGAAGGTGACAAGCTCCCTTAGATACTGTTTGGCACGGGGCAGTCAGAGTATCGAGCTAGGGGATAATATGGTCCCTTAGATGTTGTTTGGCATAGTGCAGTCAGAGTATCAATCTAAGGGTAATATGGTCTCTTGGATACTGTTTGGCATAGTGCAGTCAAATTATCAATCTAAGGGCAATATGGTCTCTTGGATGCTGTTTGGCACAGTGCAGTCAGAGTATCAATCTAAGGGTAATATGGTCTCTTGGATGCTGTTTGGCAGAGTGCAGTCAAATTGTCAATCTAATGGTAATATGGTCTCTTGGATGCTGTTTGGCACAGTGCAGTCAGAGTATCAATCTAAGGGTAATATGGTCTCTTGGATGCTGTTTGGCAGAGTGCAGTCAAATTGTCAATCTAATGGTAATATGGTCTCTTGGATGCTGTTTGGCACAGAGCAGTCAGAGTATCAATCTTGAAGGTGATAAAGCCCCTTATCTACTGTTTGTCACAGGGCCGTCAGAGTATCGAGGTAGGGGATAATATGGTCCATTGGATGTTGTTTGGCACAGTGCAGTCAGAGTATCAATCTAAGGGTAATATGATCTCTTGGACACTGTTTGGCATAGTGCAGTCAGAGTATCAATCTAGAATGTGATAAAGCCCCTTAGATACTGTTTGGAATGGGGCAGCCAGAGTATCGGTCTAGGAGGTGATCAGGTCCCTTGGATTGTTTGGCATAGTGCAGTCAGAGTATCAATCTAGGGGTAACATGGTCTCTTGGATACTGTTTGGCACAGAGGAGTCAGAGTATCAATCTAGAAGGTGATAAGTTCCCTTAGATACTGTTTGGCACAGGGCAGTCAGAGTATCGAGCTAGGGGATAATATGGTCCCTTGGATGTTGTTTGGCACAGTACAGTCAGAGTATCAATTTACAAGGTGATAAAGCCCTTTAGATACTGTTTGTCACATGGCAGTCAGAGTATCAAGTTAGGGGGTAATATGGTCCATTGGCTGTTTGGCACAGTGCAGTCAGAGTATCAATCTAGGGGTAATATGGTATCTTGGATACTGTTTGGCACAGAGCAGTCAGAGTATCAATCTAGAAGGTGATAAAGCCCCTTAGATACTGTTTGTCACAGGCAGTCAGAGTATCGAGCTAGGGGATAATATGGTCCATTGGATGCTGTTTGTCAGAGTGCAGTCAGAGTATCAATCTAAGGGTAATATGGTCTCTTGGATACTGTTTGGCACAGAGCAGTCAGAGTATTAATCTAGAAGGTGATAAGTTGCCTTAGATACTGTTTGGCACAGTGCAGTCAGAGTATCGAGCTGGGGGATAATATGGTCTCTTGGATGTTGTTTGGCACAGTGCAGTCAGAGTATCAATCTAGAATGTGATAAAGCCCCTTAGATACTGTTTGGAATGGGGCAGTCAGAGTATCGGTCTAGAAGGTGATCAGGTCCCTTGGATTGTTTGGCATAGTGCAGTCAGAGTATCAATCTAGGGGTAACATGGTCTCTTGGATACTGTTTGGCACAGAGGAGTCAGAGTATCAATCTAGAAGGTGATAAGTTGCTTTAGATACTGTTTGGCACAGTGCAGACAGAGTATCGAGCTGGGGGATAATATGGTCCCTTGGATGTTGTTTGGCACAGTGCAGTCAGAGTAACAATCTAGAATGTGATAAAGCCCCTTAGATACTGTTTGGAATGGGGCAGTCAGAGTATCGGTCTAGAAGGTGATCAGGTCCCTTGGATTGTTTGGCATAGTGCAGTCAGAGTATCAATCTAGGGGTAACATGGTCTCTTGGATACTGTTTGGCACAGAGGAGTCAGAGTATCAATCTAGAAGGTGATAAGTTCCCTTAGATACTGTTTGGCACAGAGCAGTCAGAGTATCGAGATAGGGGATAATATGGTCCATTACATGTTGTTTGGTACAGTGCAGTCAGAGTATCAATATAGGGGGTAATATGGTCTCTTTGATACTGTTTGGCATAGGGCAGCCAGAGTATCAGTCTAGGAGTTGATCAGGTCCCTCGGATTCTGTTTGGCATAGTGCAGTCAGAGTATCAATCTAGAGGTATTATGGTCTCTTAGATACTGTTTGGCACAGTGCAGTCAGAGTATCAGTCTAGGGGGTAATATGGTCCCTTGGATTCTGTTTGGCATAGTGCTGTCAGAGTATCAATCTAGAAGGTGATAAAGCCTCTTAGATACTGTTTGTCACAGGGCAGTCAGAGTATCGAGCTAGGGGATAATATGGTCCATTGGATGCTGTTTGGCACAGCTCAGTCAGAGTATCAATCTAGGGGGTAATATGGTCTCTTGGATACTGTTTGGCATAGGGCAGCCATAGTATCAGTCTAGGAGGTGATCAGGTCCCTTGGATTCTGTTTGGCACAGTGCAGTCAGAGTATCGAGCTAGGGGATAATATGGTCCCTTGGATGTTGTTTGGCACAGTACAGCCAGAGTATCAATTTACAAGGTGATAAAGCCCTTTAGATACTGTTTGTCACATGGCAGTCAGAGTATCGAGCTAGGGGAGAACATGGTCCATTGGATGCTGTTTGGCACAGTGCGGTCAGAGTATCAATCTAGGGGTAATATGGTCTGTTGGATACTGTTTGGCACAGAGCAGTCAGAGTATCAATCTAGAAGGTGATAAGTTCCCGTAGATACTGTTTGGCACAGAACAGTCAGAGTATCGAGATAGGGGATAATATGGTCCATTACATGTTGTTTGGTACAGTGCAGTCAGAGTATCAATATAGGGGGTAATATGGTCTCTTTGATACTGTTTGGCATAGGGCAGCCAGAGTATCAGTCTAGGAGTTGATCAGGTCCCTCGGATTCTGTTTGGCATAATGCAGTCAGAGTATCAATCTAGAGGTATTATGGTCTCTTAGATACTGTTTGGCACAGTGCAGTCAGAGTATCAGTCTAGGGGGTAATATGGTCCCTTGGATTCTGTTTGGCATAGTGCAGTCAGAGTATCAATCTAGAAGGTTATAAAGCCTCTTAGATACTGTTTGTCACAGGGCAGTCAGAGTATCGAGCTAGGGGATAATATGGTCCCTTGGATGTTGTTTGGCACAGCTCAGTCAGAGTATCAATCTAGGGGGTAATATGGTCTCTTGGATACTGTTTGGCATAGGGCAGCCATAGTATCAGTCTAGGAGGTGATCAGGTCCCTTGGATTCTGTTTGGCACAGTGCAGTCAGAGTATCAATCTAAGGGTAATATGGTCTCTTGGATACTGTTTGGCACAGAGCAGTCAGAGTATCAATCTAAGGGTAATATGGTCTCTTGGATACTGTTTGGCACAGTGCAGTCAGAGTATCAATCTAAGGGTAATATGGTCTCTTGGATACTGTTTGGCACAGTGCAGTCAGAGTATCAATCTAAGGGTAATATGGTCTCTTGGATACTGTTTGGCACAGAGCAGTCAGAGTATCGATCTAGAAGGTGATAACTTCCCTTAGATACTGTTTGTCACAGGACCGTCAGAGTATCGAGGTATGGGATAATATGGTCCATTGGATGTTGTTTGGCACAGTGCAGTCAGAGTATCAATCTAAGGGTAATATGGTCTCTTGGATACTGTTTGTCAGAGTGCAGTCAAATTATCAATCTAAGGGTAATATGGTCCCTTAGATACTGTTTGGTACAGTGCAGACAGAGTATCAATCTAAGAGGTGATATGGTCCCTTGGATGCTGTTTGGCATAGTGCAGTCAGAGTATCAATCTAAAGGTAATATGGTCTCTTGGATACTGTTTGGCACAGAGGAGTCAGAGTATCAATCTACAAGGTGATAAGTTCCCTTAGATACTGTTTGTCACAGGGCCGTCAGAGTATCGAGGTAGGGGATAACATGGTCCATTGGATGTTGTTTGGCACAGTGCAGTCAGAGTATCAATCTAAGGGTAATATGGTCTCTTGGATACTGTTTGGCACAGAGCAGTCAGAGTATCAATCTAAGGGTAATATGGTCTCTTGGATACTGTTTGGCACAGAGGAGTCAGAGTATCAATCTAGAAGGTGATAAAGCTCCTTAGATACTGTTTGTCAAAGGACAGTCAGAGTATCGAGCTAGGGGATAATATGGTCCATTGGATGCTGTTTGGCACAGTGCAGTCAGAGTATCAATATTTTGGAGATATGGTCTCTTGGATTCTGGTTGGCATAGGGCAGTCAGAGTATCAATCTAGGGGTAATATAGTATCTCGGTTACTGTTTGGCATAGTGCAGTCAGAATATCAATCGAGGGGTAATATAGTATCTTGATTACTGTTTGGCATAGTGCAGTCAGAGTATCAATCTATGGGGTGATAAAGTTCCCTTAGATACTGTTTGGCACAGAGCAGTCAGAGTATCAATCTAGAAGGGGATAAAGCCCCTTAGATAATGTTTGTCACAGGGCAGTCAGAGTATCGAGCTAGGGATAATATGGTCCATTGGATGCTGTTTGGCACAGTGCAAGTCAGAGTATCAATATTGGGGAGATATGGTTCATGGCATGCAGTTTGGCAGAGTGCAGTCTAGGGGATAATATGGTCACTTGGATGTTGTTCGTCATAGTGCAGTTAGATTATCAATCTAGAGGTAATATGGTCTCTTGGATACTATTTGGCACAGATCAGTCAGAGTATCAATCTAGAAGGTGATAAAACCCCTTAGATACTGTTTGTCACAGGGCAGTCAGAGTATCGAGCTAGGGGATAATATGGTCCATTGGATGCTGTTTGGCACAGTGCAGTCAGAGTATCAATCTAGGGGGTGATATTGTCCCGTTGATGCTGACTGACACAATGCAGTCAGAGTATCAGTCTAGAGGGGTGATAGGGTCCCTTGTTTTTTTCTATATTTTCCAACCACCACTGCATGCTATTGCTTATGATATGTTTTATCTCTCCAGGTGGGAATGCACTCCTGATGAAGACTTGTGGTGACGGTGTTGCGGTATACATGCAGACATTGCATTTCATTTTTACTGTGGGTGGAATAATATCACCTCTCATGGTGAAACCATTTCTGGCCACTACTGCACAAAACGAATCTTCCACAATAAAGCAGAAGAACAATGCAGCGAATGATAGCGGTTCCGACTATTTTGGTACTGGGAAAAGTTCCGGGTTGCTGGACAGTGAGCAGAAGACTGAGGTTCATATTCCATATCTAATTCTCGGCCTTGTAACTGTTGCGACGGCTCTGCCTTTCTTAGAGATGTATTCTCGATGCAGGAATTGGGAGAATGAACCTATTGACAATAGGAAAGCCGGAGATGATACGAGTGCTGAGCATGCACCCCTGCCCAAATCGCTTAAGGTGCTATTTCTTATCTTCATAGGGATGTTTTACTTTTATTATAATGCCATTGAAGAGTCTTTCCCGAGCTTTATAATGACTTTTGTAGTAGAGCACCTGAAGTGGAGTAAATCCAAAGGCACACTGATAACGTCAATGTTTTGGGTCTCTCTCTCTGCAGGTCGTTTATTAGGAATCGGACTTGCAAAATTTCTCACGCCGTGGAAAATGTTAGTCGTGGATTTTGTTCTGCTCAATCTCGCATTTCTGACCTTTTGTCTCAGTGTTGAAAGTTCGGAGGCATTTGCTTGGGCATGCACAGTTATTATTGCCATGTCACTGGGTAGTATGTTCGCGGCAGGCTATACGTGGATAGAGCAACGAATAATGAAAGTGACTGCAAAAATTATCTCTTTTGTCGTGACATCTGCTTCTACTGGAGCATTTGCCAGCCCGATTCTGATTGGTTATTTATTCGAGACCTACACACCAATGTGGTTCGTGTATCTGCTGTACATTGAAGAACTATTGTGTACCATTGTCTTTGTGAGCATTAGTATGCTTGTATTTTGGTGGCACAGAAAAAAAGAGATCGGTAGCAGAGAGACAATTCACGAACGGAAAACAGATCGTCGATCTTACAAACAAATGTGACGTTTGAACAGATGATTCGGCGTGCTCAATCTTGTTATTAATGAAACTTGTGGACGACGGTGGTATATGGCATGTCTAACTCAATTGCTGGTTGATTATATTCGACTCAACTCATCATTGTGATGCGATTTTTACATCCACCATGCAAATTAATGCGATTTAAATTGAGCATGTCTAGTACATATGATAACGATTTCTTCATTTCTTAAATTTGAAGATTTTCTTCACATTTTCGAAAAGCGAAACTTTGATCCATTGAAAATGCCCCAGAAACCCACAACGGGTCATAAGTTATGAACACACGGTACATATATTATCATATGAAGAAATACATGTCGGATCGATGAAATTATTGTGGGACGCAATTGGCTTGGAAAATATATTTTAATGTAAATACAAATTCTTAGATGCGTTTTGTCTATCATTTCTAGATTGTTGGCTAACTTTGTTGACGCAATTTGGTAGAGTTTTATGTTAGTTGAAATAGTGCTAACGCGACGTTGACCCTATCTGGCCTGGGCGATTTTGGGTGTACTACAGCCTGGAGAGGGGCGGAAAGTGCCCCCTATATATTGTCCCAATCCCTAAGGCTAGCGTGCTGAAACTTACCACACTATCTGTGTCAAGCTCTACTAGAAAATGTAAACAAATTCAAGATGCCCACCATAATGACGTCGGCATTTATTGGACGATTTTTCAGTCAGTCAGAATTGTTATCGGTGTTTTCTTTGCAAAAACTGCATGATAAATTAGTAAATGATAATTTGATGTGAAATAAAATAGCTTTTGCCCAGTTGTCCTGGCAAAAGGGCAGGAATTTTGACTAAAATATCACTTTTCTGGTACCCACATTGTCGCCAATTTGAATTTACTCATAATTCTCTGCTTGGGGCTTATGCAGATAGGTTCAAAATGACCCCAATATGATAAACTATAAAGTCAGGGGGTGTGTCAGCTCTCAAGTTTCTTTGCCATTCCGGAGATAGAAACGAAAAAAACAACAGGGGGTAGGAAGGGTTGAATGTAACTCTCTTTCCTTCTCTCTCCATCTCTCTCTCTCCATAATAGAGATAATTTTCACATCAGCAACCTTTTGATCTCTATTGGACCAGTCCCTAGAATACCACAGCCCGAGTTCTCTGTAGGGTAGTGGAGGAGCATCTAAGTATCCCGTAATATTATCGATTCCTCTTTCATATTTCTTGAATTATTTATTCATGTGATTTTCTCCAAATATCGTATATGATGAATTAGGAAATATTGAAATGATCACAAATAACAACATTTTTGAGCGGTTTTATGCCTCAACCCGAGCCAATAATTTTTCACGAATAACAGACAAAATATCCGGATAACGCATATAAAACATCTGGGCAAGAACAGGGCAACATTCAGGCAACATTCGAGCTAAACATTGGGGAATCGCGATGCAGAACAATCGGATATCCATACCGTAGAGTCCGCCTCTATTGCTTTTAATCTGCTAAAAGATTTTAAGCAACTGTATAGATTTTGCAATTGCGGGAGATTCTTGTCATGTAACAGATTAACAGAGGGTAGGTTGTTTAGATTTCCTTCTTGATTAACACACATCAATATTTTCAATTGAAAATCTCATAAACGTTCTCCGTTATATAAGACTGGTGCCACCGGACGATAGTGATCGACATCTATTTATGTGTTTCACACGTGAAACACGGAGTTTATGATAAATGTATCCTTTTGACTAACATTAATCATATTTTTTTGATTAAAAATGAAATCTCATCACAATATGTTGGTTGTCCAGAAGAGAAAGTGATACAATGAATTAGTGTACTAGTAGTAATAAAAGCGCATTTGCCGGCGTATTGACACCAGGGGGCGCTGTTGACCTACTTGTGACGTCACTTCGGGTTCCGGTCGCGTGACCGGAAGTGACCTTCGACCCCATGCGCATGGGCATAATACCGGATATTAATAATGGCGCGCAGGTGTCAAACGTCACTTCCTGTCACGTGACGGTAACCGGAAGTGACGTCACAAGTAGGTCAACAGCGCCTCTGGTGTCAATACGCCGGCAAATGCTCTTGTCGGTTTTGTCTACGTGCTGCTCGTGTGACGTCACAAACGTAATATGAATACATGGGAAATAACATTTATTGTCATAAAGATAACCTATAAGTGTTGTACGATGTTATTACAAGTCTATGATCAGTGCTACCACATGGTTGAGCCTGTCATTTTCAGTAGGTCTTCGCAAAAAATAAAACAAACAAAATGGCGGCGCTTGCTGTGGGAGATCCCATTTTGGCATCGATCGTGCTGCCATCTGGAGGCAAGAAAGACAACTCACTAGGCGAACCTTCTGTGGGCCGAATTCCGGGTGATTTTTTTGCGAATATGCCCAATGGTAAACCCACACATGGGCATTTGCGGAATGGAGTGTGGCATCTTGTTTTTTTCGTCTCAGCACGTAGAACACAATGAGAGGGGTCGCGAAGCTATTGGTTAAAGTTTGTTGAAAAGTTTGTATTGCGCATGCGTGATACATAGCAAGGCCGTGGTGGACATTTTGGGGAGCCCATAGTGGTCCGATTAAGTCGATTGCGGTATCAGTGTAAAGCATTCGTGAGGGAGCATCCGACTGGATGGGCGCGACGTGGAACTGACGTCATTCCGCGCATGCGCCGTAAAAAGGGGCATGAGAATGGACGTTTGGGGTCGAAATGGGCCACTTTTGGCACAAATGAGTCGTTGGATGTGTAAAAATGCAACGCTCATCCCGAGCGATCAAGTCATGGGTGGGCGCATGTAAAATTAGGATTGGGTTTGAACAAATAAAATCCGGAAACACGGGCAATAGGGAAAACCCTTATCAACCAGGTCTAGAGGGGTTAATATGGCTTCCCGGCGGATCGGGAGCTGCCGAGAGAGGCAGGATAGATTAGTGGGTGTATGTAAAATTAGGATTGAGTTTGAACAAAAAAAAGTGGAACGCGGAGTTTACCACTAAAATAGGTAAAACCCCTATCAACCAGGTCTAGAGGGGGCTAATATCGGCCCCCAGCGGATCGGGGCCTGCCGAGAGAGGCAGGGTGTGTTAGCGGGTGTATGTAAATTTAGGATTGGGTTTAACCTATACATATAAACAGCGGAACACGGACTTTACCCCTAAACCATAGGGGATGATCCAGGGAAGTGGGTATGGTGGCCTCTGCAGGGTTGCATGTAAAACTAGGATTGGGTTCGAACATACATACCGTATAGACATGTATCCACATGGGATTTCTCAACTCTCTATACCACAATCTCTCATCAGGACCTTATTGATCGTCTAAGTTCATTAATAGTATCTGGGTTCAAGAAAACTGATCGTAGATATATTAATGTCGGAAGCCATAAAGCATTCGTTAGCTCTACTACATACAAGAGATATCATTCATGGGATGTTTCTTTGTTTATAGAGTTGCTTGAATTTCTCATTAAAAATATCTATGTGAAATTTGGCAACGCAAAATATCAACAGCATATAGGTATTCCAATGGGTACTAATTGTGGACCCCTATTGGCTGACCTATATCCATTCTCTTATGAATATGACTATATGCAGGCGCTTTCAAAAACCGATCCATTCAAAGCCCTTCCTTCTCATTTACCAAACGCTATATGGACGATCTTCTCGCTGTGGATAATCGATATATAAATGACGCAGTGAAGGATATTATAAGTTATACCAGTGTCTTGCGTTGGTATACAGGCTGATATTTCGTCGAGAAGATCAATATTTGAAAATATTTATCTTCGAGACGAAATATCAGCCTGTATACCAACGCAAGACACTGGTATAACGAATTTATCACATTGAAGAGCTATTTTTCTGGTTGGTTTAACATATATCACCAACTCAAAAGAAAAACAGGCATAACTCAACGTTGAACAACGACAACGTAAGACATCGTGAGTCGGACAGGCAGCTTCGATCTCTTTTCGATCTGTTCCGCGATGAACAATAAACTGGATGAAATACTTAGCTGACATTCTGACGTTCCTGTTTATGTGGCATATAAAGCTTTGGATGATAATTTATTTCTTATCTTCATCCGCAAATACACAATTTGCCTCGCACAACTTGTTCCAGTAGCGGAACTCGCCCATACAAACTCGCGCAGACAAATTCGCCTGAAACAGGCTTTGCCTGCAGGTGTTGCACGCGCGTCCTTGACTGCGTTGGTATATGGGCACGCGCGTCCTTCACAGCATTGGTATACGAGAATTCTGAATTGGTATACCAACGGTGGATAACGAATACGGTCTAATGCACTATGGTAATTAACCAATCAAAACCCTACAATTTACTCTGAAATGTGATAAATATCCACCTTCACTGGATTTGAAGGAAACTACAGATAACCCTACAGGCACATCGTATTTAGACCTATATCTCTATAAAAATAAAGCGGGCCTTCTCTCGTCGACTGTATGACAAAAGAAGAGATGATTACAATTTCGACATCGTAAACTATTCCAGTGGGACCTGCATATGGCGTATACATATCACGCCTAGTAGCATTTGCTAGATCCTGTGTTAAATGTGACAATATTAATCAACGTCACAAAACATTGTTGCAGAAACTTATAAAACAGGGTTACACCACCAAGCGCCTCCACTGAAAGTTTCTCAAATTTGGCGATACATATCGCATGCTGATAGCAAAATACGAGCGTAGCGTGCAAGATCTATGGTGTTACGTTTCGTAACTCGTGTCTAATTCCGCTTAACCCGGGACTAGGGGCCGTATGAACCCTTGTACTTCAAGATCCTCATGGTACTCATATGAACAGTCACAATCAAAGCGTAACTGAGATACATCTTTCTTTAGATGACGACTTTACAACGAATATTATGGATTAAGAATACTGATCAGAGGTACGGATTTGAAATTTTTGGAACATCATGATGTCTTGCCTGCATCATTGAAAACTGTTGATCGCTTCTCTCTTGCAGGAAACAAGCCTATGTCTTTTTGAATTTGGTGCTAATACTGTTATATGGAATATGGAATAGGTCTTTGGATTATGGACGCGGATATTCTCTAATGGACGACGGCTGAATTATGAATGACGGACCAGACGCTTGTAATATAAAAAGAGGAACACGGACTTTACATTTAAACCATGGGGAATCCTGGATGTGTTGGGGTCGCTATTGGTACGAATGGGGCGTGGGAGGTGACATAACATTCTCTATCGGACGACGGCTGAATTATGAATGACGGACCAGACGCTTGTAATAGTGTAGCACTCGTGGAGGAGCCTCCGACTGAATGGGGATGGCGTGGGACTATCGTCATTCTGCGCATGCGCGGTAGAAAAGGGCAAGGGAATAGACGTTTTGGGGGTCGTGATGGGCCTATATTGACCCAAATGGACCGTGTAAGGTGTCATAGTGAAGCACTCGTGAAGGACCGTCCGACTGAATGAGTGTGGCGTGGAGTTGACGTCATTCCGCGCACGCGTAGTAAAAAAAGTGTATGGGAATGGATGTTTTTTTAGACATGGCTTATGCTTGCTTCTAATGGGAATGCGCAGGGGTCAAAAGTCACTTCCGGTTTCGGTCACGTGACCGGAAGTGAATGTTGACCCCTGCGCCTTCCCATCAGATGCAAGCATAAGTCACGTATAAAAAACGTCACAAAGGTCATAGTAAAACATTTCTAAGGTCAATGTGACCTTTAATGCCCTTTCAAAGAGTCAAGAGACGTCTACGTGCCCTTTCGGACCTGTCGTTGACGTCCAGCAAGAGTTATCGGCCCCTGAATACGACTGAATATGTCCTTCAGTTACTCCTTCATTGACATGTCTGGGAATGCAACAATAGTTATCTGCTCCTGAATACGAGTGTATATGTCCTTCAGTTACTCCAATGTTAATCTTCAGAAATGCACGTCATCAAACAGGGTCGACGACAATATCGCCAGCTATATGTCCAGCATAAATGGCAAGTGCGAAACCCTCCTTTTCTTCACATGCCCTATACCGACAACCAGAGACAGGTGAATTGCATCAAGACCCAGGCTGCCATCGGGTGGTGTAGGGGTGAATAAATAGGGCTGGCCATCCGCAACCGGACGAACCAATGCACTATAAATACGGCGGTCAGTGACGGTGTGGGTCATTCATCACGCGTCATTTCGTCGACCATGTCGTCAGTCCTACGAGCCGTCCTTCCCCTTACACCCCAGGTGGGGTTACACGCCTATGAGTATAAAGTCACAATCGCGGAAGACCGTGGAGATGTTTGCTGGTCGCGCGCCGAGACCATATCAAATACGGTTACGCTACACCTGGACGGCTGGACCAAAGTTAAACGGATGTTGAGCGGTGAGCTCGATGGTTACCTCATCCACGTGGAAAATGCCATCTACGTACATCGTTGGACATGCTTCGCACGCCTGGTGCGTTACCAGGGTCCCACCCGAAGCTTCACTAGACACGGATCTATAGACGGACTTGGAGAAAGTGATGCCTATTGTGGACCTGTTCACCGGACGACGGGTCCGCCGTACAGTTGGGCTCGTGCTATTGACGACGCACTGGCCTAGCCCAATGAGCAAATCATCAACCGCGTCAAGAAGGAAGACGAGAGGGACTACCCGGTTCTCAACTCCGTGACCTACAAAGATGTCCTGGATAAACTTAACACCCGTAGTCCACCGTGCGAAGACGACGACGTCATAGATTACCCGGATATGTTCAGTCAACCTAGTGACAGTCGCATCCATAACACGGAGGACGGTACGGTGTCAGAACCCAAATGAAAGTATCCAGAAAGGAACCCAGCGCCAGATATTCACAGTTAAATGGGATGTACGTTTCATGTTGCTATCCCATGATGCGCCATATTGAAGGCTAATAAACAGAGCCGATTGTTTTAAGACTGTACTCACTTATCTTAAACCATGCGACGTGAAAGGCCCCGTTCAACGCTCGCCCGGAATCCAGTGTTACCAATACAGGAAGCTGCGAGTGCGATATACCAACATCATTGGCCTGCCATCCACAGTTTTCACCGCCACCGCCCTATATTGGACTTGTACAATTTCCGGTTAGAGGATAACACCCGTCTCCCCCCTACGCCTATACCATGTTTGATGACCAAGTCACGGCCTTCAAATTAAATCTCACCTTTGGGGATTTATTACGGCATAAGGAGACGGACCAGCTCCGGTACTATTACCACAGTCACAATACCCTTGTGTACGATCAACCCTTCACCATTACGGATCGGGCGTCCCTGGGCACGGCACTGGACCATCGCGAGACCTTGGATAGCCTGAAATGGGCCAGACAACAACGCCCCAACACCAAATGGCAGGTGGAGATGATGACGAATCTTACGTTTTACGTGACTAAAATGATCGACCATCCGATCCTTTGATCTCATGTCATGGAGTTTTCCTCGCTATAAATACGAGAGAGAGTCACATCTTGGGCAATTACAACACATATAAGGGAAGTGGGAAGAGGTGCCGACACACTGACAGATCCACATGACTTCACAGTATAGTCTTCCGGTTAACCTATTCTAAAGCACATACCAAGAATCTAACGGTTCAATTCACGTAATGACCATGACGGAGCATATAATACGGGCGTTTCTCAGCTTGACCCCCGAGGTCTTCCTGTACGTCTATGCGGATAAGGTCGATATCATGGAAGAGGGAAACATCTGTGATGCGGACCCTACACAACCGCGCCCGGCTCACATTCGTCTGTCCCGAGAGGGCTAAACCAATTTCAAACGGGTGTTATCTGGTGAACTGGATGGCGACCTCATCCACTTGTCTCACGATGTATACATCCGACGCGGCCCCGTCTTTGTTCAATTGGCTCGACTAGATGGGTACAGTGCATTCTACCCTTCATCCTGTTCTATGGTCCGCGTTGGAAGATGCCGTGGCGCATGTGGATCAAGTGCTTATGGAGGAAGAACGGTCATCAGACGAGTTGGACTGGCCGTTTGCCATGGGCAATGTGCTGGCAGAATCCAAAGAAATAAATCAGAAAGAAACCCCGACCCTGGCCCAAGATATACCGGTTATAAGTAAACGACAGAGCCGGGGTCCGTCATCATTTGTCACCATGAAGAGCTGGGAGAAGGTGTTGGACACGTTGTGTTACAGTCCCGACAGTTCGGCAGACTATAGTGCATTATCCTTTGCCAAACTGGGGCAATTGTAGAGAATGCGCATATTCGGATGCGCATGGGAGTGTTCGAAGTGATGTGTGACATAACGGCCATGTGTTCAAAAAGTGTCGGGCGTGGTGTCATCGCAAAGCTATCGTTAGGCAGAATAAAACTAGAGCTGTTGAACGGTGATACGCGAATGCGCTCTCGGAGAATAGTAGAGAAAAGGCATATGTGGAGGCGCGCATACGCATGATATGGGTTGCATGATATTGGACATCGGGTGTATATAGTCAACCCACATCACGCCGCTCCAATGGACCTAGTTCACTTTACTGCGACGTCATTAGTACTGTAGAAAGAGCAGATTTGCTCGGGCGCGCATTAGACGCATTTCTACAACCATATACACTAAGGTTGCACTCCAGGGTTTATTCTATTCGACAGGGAATAGACCATGTGTCCGCTTTTCAGCCACCATGTGTCAAGTCTTCAACTCAAGTCACTTATATGTATATATTTTCTGAAAGAGCATGATAAAACCATTATCGTAAGATTCAGCACTGATATGTTATAAAACAATTGAATCTCGAACATTCCAAGCTTGCTTAGTTTTTCCTAGAACCCCCCTTAACAAGTCGCAAAAATGGTCAAAGTCCAATGGTCCAATTTTCAGAAAATTCTGTAAATCGAGGTTGTGCCACTTCGAGGTTCAGCAAAAAAACATTCCCAAATGATAACTTGAGGGAGGGTACCCACATAACAAATTTGGCAAGAATCCGTTCAGGTTTTAAAAAGTTATTGTCCGGAAGCTCAATTTTAGCTTGACCCCAGGTGACAGCACCTGTAGGCGGATTGGCACGAAAAATAATGAGAACTTGGGGGAAGGTACGCATAAACCATTGATTTGGAAAGAATCCGTTCAGGTTTTGAAAAGTTACTGTCCGGAAATGCAATTTTAACTTGGCCCAGATGTGGCGCCACCTATAGGCGGATTTACACTAAACAACAATCTCAATTTTCAGAAAATTCTGTAAATCGAGGTTGTGCCACCTCGAGGTTCAGCACAAAAACATTCCCAAATGAAAACTTGAGGGAGGGTACCCACATACCAAATTTGGCAAGAATCCGTTCAGGTTTTGAAAAGTTACTGTCCAGAAGCTCAATTTTAGCTTGACCCAGATGTGGCGCCACTTATAGGCGGATTGGAACGAAAAGACAATCTCAACCTCGGGATCTTTGGACCAGATCCCCCGACATTGGAAATAAAGAAATGAATATGTTCAGTTTTATTGAAACATAACGTGGCCTACCGGTGGCGCCACCTATATGCAGATCGGCATGAAATACAATTTTTCAGAATTTTTGTCAGGAAAAGCTATTTTAAATTTGGCCCAAGTTGGCACCACCTATATGCAAATCGACATGAAAAACAATGTCAAGCTAGCTATTTTAACAAGGTACCCAGGTAACAAATTTGGGAAGAATCGGTCCAGGTTTTCTAATGTTATTATCTGGGAACACTATTTTAACTCAGCCCCCAGGTGGCGCCACCTATAGGCGGATCGGCACAAAAACATTCCCAAATGATAACTTGAGGGAGGGTAACCACATACCAAATTTGGAAAGAATCCATTCAGGTTTTGAAAAGTTATTGTCCGGAAGCTCAATTTTAGCTTGGCCCCAGGTGGCACCACCTGCGGACGGATTGTCATGAACAAAATGTGAGAACTTGAGAGAAGGTACGATTAAACCATTGATTTGGAAAGAATCCGTTCAGGTTATCAAAAGTTAATGTACGGAAATGCATTTTTAACTTGGCCCAGATGTGGCGCCACCTATAGGCGGATTGGCACGAAAAACAATCTCAACCAAGATCTTGGGGCAACATCCCCCGACATTGGAAATAGAGAATTGATTTTTTTTTTCAGTTTTACAAAAAAATAACGTAAGCTACCGGTGGCGCCACCTTTAAGCAGATCGGCATGAAATACAATCCTAAGCAAGATCTTCATGCAAGGTATCTATATACAAAAGTTGAAAATAATCCATGGAATTAACTTTAAATTTGCCCCAAGTTGGCGCCATCTATACGAGGATCGGCATAAAAACTGCCAAACTGGATATGTGAGAAGGACCACGTATGTTTAGTTGGGTAAATAACCCCAGAACAGGTGCAGTAGAAGTGCCAAAACTAAAGTATTACATATACAAGAAATTGGCATGAAGTACAATATTATATTGTATACTCAGAAAGGTTTCAAGGCACTGAGTCTCATCATACTCGAATAACAGGGTCGTGAAATAGTGCATTCGTGCAAAATCGGCCATTTTGAGGCGAAATGACCTCATATTTCTTTCTATAAACATACGGTCAGAAATGCCTTGAATTAGGCAAGTGATCAATTAAACAGGAGTAGTGTGACTAAGGTCACAGGACCTACGAAGTAGGGTGAGGAAGATGACTTGGGGGTCCAAGCGTAATATTATAGGTCACCTAAGTAGGTCAAATTTCATCAAAAGTTAGTCAGCTCAGAACTTACTGGTAACAGTTCCCTAATGCAACTTCATGCCAAAAATCAAGGTTCTAATGTCAACGGTTCTTCTTATTTTACCGACGAAAGGATTCGGATGGACTCACTCACTCATTACCGGACAATTTGCAGATGAGAGCCTACTTCGTAGGAATAATAGGATGGGTTGTCACGGCACTGCTGGTAAATGCACAAGCCAAAGAGTAATTTTGCAGAAATAAAATATATCCATTTTAATACATGACAGTGACTAGCGTCACAGGACCTACGAAGTAGGTTAGGCATTAGGACTCCGACGCGCACTGAACTCTTGGAAATTCCCCCGCTCCAAGTTGAAATCCTGCCTATATTACGATGGACGCAGCCCAAGTCAGAATCACCAGTGATTTTCATCGAAAATCATCGGAAATAGGTCAGCTCAGAACTTGCTGGTAACAGTCCCCTAATGCACTTTCATGCAAAAAATCAAGGTTCTAATGTCAACGGTTCTCCTTATTTTGCCGACGAAAGGATTCGGATGGACGTACTCACTCACCGACTACCAGACAATTTGCAGATGGTAGTCTACTTCGTAGGAACATAATCAAAACGGATTTGGCGGTAAATAATAAGGAAATAATATATGAAACTCAGTACTGAGATAGTCCGGTGTATAAATGGTATAAATGTCTTGGACAATGTTTAAAACAATTTTGCCCAAATAATTATAGTTCCGATAACTATACTTGCGATAACTGTCCTGTCGACGATACAGAGTCCTAGAGCAATCTATCCAGTGTTACAGACTTATTGGGAATTAGCGCGAATCCGGTATTCAGCATTCCGGTTGGTTGTATCAGATGGATGGAAGAAGACCTGATGATATACGGTCGATTGTATCCGAGGCTTGTCGCTGGATCCGACATTCAGTATTTCGAGTCGCTCATTCCATCAAGAAACTGTTCACTGGTATAAACTTTCCCATTAATAATGACAGAATAACTGTGAAAAAGAACAGTTCATCAAGTCCAGAGTAATATCACTTCACGCACATGTATACCGTTTAGTCTAGTGTTTCCAACATGCATGTTCATATGCTTATGTTTAGAATTCCATATCCAGTAATATATTCATTTCGTGTGGACAATAGAAATTCATTTCTACGATAACCATCATCCAAATGCTTCAAAATAGTAATAATTCTGCAGCGCTCGTTTATCACATTATCAACAATTAAACCATTAAATCCTGTACATAAATATATACTACATACCTGTGTTAAGTCACATCTACCGTGAAGCATATCAAATAGTATTTCGCAGTCGTACATTATAACATGAAATTACAGCCGGCACTTTTGTACCACGATCGGCCTGCACGCTGCATGTCTAACAGACAATCTTCGACTCAATACTGTCCATAATCTGGCTATACCAGTATTAATATACTCCGCCTGTATACAGATAAAATCAGCATACTAACATTATTACTGCCGCATAATTAATGCCTCTAACAATGTCCATCTCCGGTCAGTCACTGCACGCTTAACGAGTCAGCTTTATCTAGTACGACACCAATATTTATCAGCATTAGTTCCTATGACCGTGTTACATTTCCGCGTCTTTCAAACAGCCTTGCTTTACTGTCCGTTTAACTACCGGGCATTTAACTTCGCACGAGTATATCATGTACCCAGTTTGTAAACAAGTCCAGACAATGGACATAGAATTGTACACCGCGTGTGACACACCCTCTCACTTACAGAGATTTGTTAACAAAACAATAAAGACAAACAAAATCACTAATTTAGTCTTCATGTGCACACAATTTCATAATACATCATTCCGTTCCTATGTTAGACCTACTTAAATAGTCTGCCCCGACGTTGCTCTTGCCATGGATCACGTGTATATTAAAACTTAGTGTTTGCAAAAACAAGGCCAATCTCATTATCTGAGGGCTGTTTATCTTTTCCCTGTTAGGGAATGCAAGCGGCGGGTGGCCTGTTTGCAAAACGAATGTTTTCCCATACAAATACGGCATGAACTTGTTCAAGGACCGTATCACTCCCAAGCACTCCTTTCCAATAACAGCATAGTTCTGCTCACGCTCAGATAATATTCTGCTAGCATACGCGACCGGATGAAGCGCGCCTCCATCGTCTTGCCGCAAAAGTGCTCCAATGCCAACATCCGACGCGTCCGTGCGCAACACGAACTCTTTATCAAAATCGGACAATAGAAGTACGGGTGCCGAACATAGAGCATCCTTCAGCCCTTTGAACGCACACTCGTCGGACTACTCCCAACCAAGTTTATTCGGTTTAGCTTTGTTGGTGAGATTCGAAAGGGGTGCCGCAATGGTCGAGTAATGGGGGAACATACTTTTGATAGAAAGCTATCAAGCCAAGAAAAGATCTCAACTCAGTTTTTGTTTTGGGATGTTCTGCGTTTTTAACACGCTCGACTTTATCCTCCAGTGTCGCTAGTCTCCCCCCCCCCCCCATCCGACAGTGTGTCCAACATATTTCAGTTTTGTAAACCCAATGTGACATTTAGACGGTTTAACGGTCAGGTTAGCTTCACGAATAAGCAAGAACAATCTTCTTAACAAAGAGACGTGCTCAGCCCACGTGAAACTATGTACTAATACGTCGTCGACAAAGCTGTCTACACCATCCATATCCTCGAGGAGTATGCGCATCATTCGGTTATACATACTTCCGGAATTTATCAAACCGAAGGGCATGAATCGAAAACAGAATAATCCAAACGGCGTATAAAAGGCTGTGTAATCTCTGGCAGTTTCAGCCATCGGTGTTTGCCAGTACCCTTTGCAGAAGTCAAGTTTTGTGAAATACCTACTTCGTGTGACTTTGGCATAAATTTCTCCTGCCTTCGGCATAGATTCAGCATCAAATATCGTTATCCTATTCAGCCTCCTGAGTCATTCTTCTTAACCAACAGTAATGGAAACCGATATGGCGAAACAGCAGGCTCAATGATATCCAGATCAATCATTTCCTGAACTTCAGATTTGACAGTGTCCAGAAGCGCATACGGTATCGGATATGTTTTAAACACGATAGGTTCATCTGACGTAAGCTTTGTATCATGTTCTAAGATAGTCGTACGTCCAGGTCGAGTAGAAAATATGTCGTCAAATTCACTGAGCAGTTCTCGCAACTGCCTAGACTGCTAGCCAGTAAGTCCGTCTGAAATGTTTACGTCATCAGACGTCTCCGACTTCGTCACAAAGAAATCGGCTAACAGTGCATTGTTATCAAATCCACCGGACTCTTCAACGTCCGGACCTAACGCAGCGATAACGCACGCAGTCCCAGGGTTGGTACGCGTATGGTATTGTTTAAGCATGTTGATATGAAAAACCTTTGTTTCCGTGCCCATTTGAATCCGGTAATCATTTACTCCGATCTTGTCCAACACAACGTACGGCCCACGGCATTACATAAGCAATTTGTTAGACTTTGTAGGTAGCAGCACCAGTATTTTGGAATTCGGTTGCAAATTTCGACACTTTGCCTTTCGATCAAAATAGGTCTTATAACGCTGTTGGGATGACGTAAGATTTTCTTGGACTTGCCGAACAGTTTCTTCCATCCGATTCCGCAGATTAAAGACATACTCGTACGTTGTCTTCTCTGGTTCGACAATATCTTCGTCCGTCCATAGTTCGCGCAAAAGCATCATGGGACCTCGAACAGTGCGCCTATACACAAACTCAAATGGGGAACACCCAATACTTACTTGTGGTACCTCCCGGTATGCAAACAGAAGCGACTCTATGTATCTGTCCCAATCCGAGGGGCATTCGGCACACATCTTACGTAACATCTGCATCAACGTACCATTGAATTTCTCGACTAAGCCATTACTCATGGCATGGTACGGCGATGTGGTGACCTGATCGACGGACAATAGTTTGCAAACCTCTCTCATCATATTAGAGGTAAACTGTGAACTATTGTCAGATACTATCTCATATAGAATTCCCACACGCGGAAAAAAAACTGCAGAGATGCCCCAGTCACAGTCTCTGTTTCGATAGACGGCAGCGCTACCGCTTCCGGATATCGCGTCGCGTAGTCGACAAGCGTCAGTATATACTTATTGCCTCGTTTTGACCTCGGTTGAATTGGGCCGATAATGTCGACATCCACTTTACGAAAGGGCGTGTTAATAATTGGCATCTTCTCAACCGGTGCTTTGGGAATTTTACCACGAGGTAACGTTTTTTGGCAAACGTCACAGGATTGCACAAAGAGACTGATATCGGCAGTAACTCCCGCCCAATGGAAATTACTTTGAATGCGATCGGTTGTTTTCGTCACTCCAACATGATCCGACATAACCGTCTCGTGACCTAGCTTAAGAACTACGTCACGCAAATTCTCAGGTACGACTAGCTGTTTGGCCTCTTTTGTATCAACGGAGTTCGCTGTGAAAAACCTATACAGGACACCTTTGAAATAGCCATAACGTACTGTACCATTACGCGTTTCCTGTACCACAATCTTATGAGCCAGATTGGGTAACTTGCCTAATGTATTATCGGTCATTTGCTCACTTTTCAATTTGACTGAAGTCTCGGCCCCTATTGGACTGGCAACATCAGGAACCTTTAACGATTTGACCTCATAAATACGTTTGGCTGCGCTGCGAGTTTGCACGGCATTTACTTTGCAATCATCGGATACATGAATATGGCAGACACTGGACATGGACATTGAATTGTACAACGCGTGTGACACATACAAGTATGAAGATAAACGATAACCAAAACCAGCTTTATACAGCATACTGGCTGTTCAAATACGTAGTAGTAGATCAAATCTGGTTTTGGTTATCGTTTATCTTCATACGTTAACAGAGAACAATAGGAATTGTTTTCACCTCAGAATCAACTATTTTGCACAAATGCACTACTTTACGGCCCTGTTACTCGAGAATCATAAGACCCAGTGCCTTGAAATTTTTCTGACTATACAATATAATATTGTACTCCATGGCAATTAAATAATTTCTTGTAGTGGATGTATTTTATTTTGGCACTTCTATATTGCACCTGACCTGGAATCATTTTTCCTGTCATGGTATTGTAGTCTATTATTAGACATTGTGGATGTTTCTGGAATCTAGGGCTGACGCAAGCTTGTTTACGTACTATTATGTGGGTCAACCACTTAGAGCTTTCTGGAAGACTATTGTAAATTGTATCTAGGTCAGATGATGCGGTAATGCTGTGTATTATAAATTACAAGCGTCTAGTCCGTCATTCATAATCCAGCCGTCGTCCATTAAAGAATATCCGCGTCCATAATCCAAAGACCTATTCCATTTCCATATAACAGTATTAGCACCAAATTCAAAAGACAAAAGTATACATAAACATAGGCTTGTTTCCTGCAAGAGAGAAGCGGTCAACAGTTTTCAATGATGCCGGCAAGACATCATGATGTTCCAAAATATCAAATCCGTATCGCTGATCAGTATTCTTAATCCATAATATTCGTTATAGAGTCGTCATCTAAAATGATGTACCTTGCACGCTTTGTGACTGTTCATATGAGTACCATGAGGATCTTGAAGTACATGGGCTCATACGGCCCTAGCCCCGGGTTAAGCGGAATTAGACACATGTTACGAAACGTAGCGCCATAGATCTTGCACGCTACGTTCGTATTTTGCTATCAGCATGCGATATGTATCGCCAAATTTGAGAAACTTTGAGTGGAGGCGCTTGGTGGAATAGCCCTGTTTTATAAGTTTCTGCAACAATGTTTTGTGACGTTGATTAAAATCGTCACATTTAACACAGGATCTAGCAAATGCTACTAGGCGAGATATGTATACGCCATATGCAGGTCCCACTGGAATATTACTGTCCAGAAAGGGATAGTTTACGATGTCGAAATTGTAATCATCTCTTTTGTCATAAAGTCGACGAGAGAGAATGCCCGCTTCATTTTTATAGAGATATAGATCTAAATATGATGTGCCTGTAGGGCTATCTGTAGTTTCCTTCAAATCCAGTGAAGGTGGATATATATCCTTTACTGCGTCATTTATATAGCGATTATCCACAGCGAGAAGATCGTCTATATAGCGTTTGGTGAATGAGAAGGAACGGGCTTTGAGTGGATCGGTTTTTGAAAGCGCCAGCATATAGTCATATTCATAAGAGAACAGATACAGGTCAGCCAACAGGGGTGCACAATTAGTACCCATTGGAATACCTATATGCTGCTGATCGGCAGAATGATCGAGAATGCCTCATAGAGTATAACTAGCGCATCACTCAGTCATTCAGGAAGGAATTCAAACTGACTTTTTATGTGGCTCTGTTATACTGTGTTACTATCTGGATTTACCTTTGCCTGTAACTACGGACTGCTGGATTATTTACTCCTGTGCATTAACTGTTGGCCGGTGCATAATCTACGGTATATGTTAACGGCTATCGGATATTGGACATTTACTGGGATTGTGTGCAACTGAGCAGTGTTGGATTACCATTATTCTGAAGAGTGATTTGTGCGCGTCAACAAGGACTGTAAAGTGTACACCGGTATAGTATTGAACAGTAAGACTATATTTCATACATCTATTTGTTGTATTAACCTTACTTAAATTGTATATGGTTCTAGTATTGTAAATAAATATTTGATTGTTAATCATTGACTTCACACGTCTTTCTGTTACGGTAAAAGCTGACTTAACAGAAATTAGGGGCCTGTCCGGGAGGTTTGTTTACATTATTGATCAGCTTGCAGCTTTGCAACATAGTTCTAAATAGATACAGCTTTACAACATTGTCTAAATTTGTGGTGTCAGGGAGTACATTACCAGCATGTCATTTGACCCAGCACAGTTTACCTTAGAGCCTAGTTAGGAGATATTTAACGAACTACGCAAAGATGATTTGTTCGCGCTGTGTAAATTCCTACAAATTAAAGTTAAAACATGTTTGAGAAAGCAAGAAATTAAGAAATTCATTATTAATCATTTTGTTAGCAAACAAATTTGGGATGAATGTGATTTTGATTTAACTGAGGAAACAGCTGATTATTTGGAAATAAGGAAATTAGAAATGCAAAATCAGCTGAAATTAAAGAAATTAGAATTAGAATTAGAGAGAGAACGGTTAGAAAAAGAAGAGAAAGAAAGAGGGGAAGAAAGACAGTTTCAGTTAGAAATGAAGCGTATGGAATTACAGTCGCAAACAAGTCCTCCTCCACATGCACCTGTACAATCACAATCAAAATTTGATGCTGCTCGTCAAATACGTCTCGTCCCACCATTTCAGGAAAAAGAAGTTGATAAATATTTTCTGCATTTTGAGAAAATTGCTGAAAATTTGAACTGGCTAAAAGAAAATTGGAGTTTATTTCTTCAAAGTGTTTTGATCGGAAAGGCAACGGACATTTACATTCAATTGACGGTTGAGCATGCATCAAATTATGATACAGTGAAGGATTTAATCCTTACAGGTTATGCATTAGTTCCTGAAGCCTATAGACAAAAGTTTCGTAGTTGTGAAAAAGAAAACTCTCAGACTGATGTAGAATTTGCTCGTTCTAAAGACAGTTATTTGATAGGTGGTGTGCTTTGGTTAAAATTGACAACCAATTTGAAAGCCTTAGACAGCTTATCCTGGTTGAGGAATTTAAAAGGTGTATCCATGGTGATATTAGAATATTTCTTCATGAAAAGAATGCCAACACTTTAGATCAGGTAGCACGTTTTGCTGACGAATACGCTCTGACACGCAAATTATCATTTGTCAATGCTGTTAAGCCAAGTTCATTCCAGTCTAATCTCTCAGGTAACAAACCCAGTTCTTTCTCAGGACCTGAATTTTTTAATCCCAGTTATGAAGGTCAAAGGTCAAACACAAAGTCTCAGTCATCCACTTTTAACACTCAAAATAAATCTCTCGTTTGCAATTATTGTAAGAAGGAAGGCCATTTAATGGCTATTTTTTTTAATTGAAAAGAAAACAAGAAGATCAAGCCTTTCCCACGCCCAGTGGTTTCCTCACTTTAAGATCTATACCCAAGTAGTGTATATGACGTTAAGATGGCCAGGGACACTGTTCCTATTAGTTCTGTCAAGGATAAGTTTGACAGTTTTTCAAATCCTTTTATGAAGATTTTTGAACCATTTATCCACAGTGGTTTTGTGTCCCTTTCAAGTGATTTGTCTTATGCTACTCCTGTGAAGATTTTGCGAGACACGGGCGCGTCCCAGTCTCTTTTGTTGGCAGATACTTTGCCGTTTTCTGACTCTTCATCTGCAGGCAGTAATGTCCTGATTAAAGGGGTAGAATCTGTAAATTATACACCCGTTCCGCTCCATAACGTTCATCTGTCTTCCGACTTGATTTGTGGGCCTGTTACGGTGGGTATTCAATGTAGTTTACCATTTGAGAGTGTTCAATTACTTCTTGGAAATGATCTTGTGGGAGATAAGATAGGGGTTAACCTGATTGTAACTGACAAGCCTTGTTTGGATCAGATCCATGAGACAAAATTCAAAGTTTGTATCCTGTTTGCGAAGCTACTAGAGCCATGAGTAAATTGGCTGAGGAGTCTGAAAAGTCTCTTAAAGATGACGTCATCGATGACGTTTGTTTGGCCCACACTTTCGTGTGTTTAAATGATGAGGCTGATAGCCACATTTTGATAGCAAATTGGAATGTTCTAATGACAAAATTTCAAAATCACGGCTGGTTAATGAAAAGCATAGTGACAAGGACATTTCCAAGTTGTTTGACAGGGCAGTAGATGAGTGTGATGTAACTCAAGAGCCTGTGTGTTACTTTTGTAAGAATGATGTTCTTATGCGCAAATGGCGACCGCCAGATGTGTCACCTGATGATGAGTGGGCAGTTAAGTATCAGATTGTACTGCCAAATTCATATCGTTCAGATATCCTCACTCAGTTATTCAGGAAGGAATTCAAACTGACTTTTTTATGTGGGTCTGTTATACTGTGTGATCTGGATTTACCTTTGCCTGTAACTACGGACTGCTGGATTATTTACTCCTGTGCATTAACTGTTGGCTGCTGCACAATCTACGCTATATGTTAACGGCTATCGGATATTGGACATTTACTGGGACTGTGCGCAACTGAGCAGTGTTGGATTACCATTATTCTGAAGAGTGATTTGTGCGCGTCAACAAGGACTGTAAAGTGTACACCGGTATAGCATTGAACAGTAAGACTATATTTCATACATCTATTTGTTGCATTAACCTTACTTAAATTGTTAAACAAATCTCGTTATTATCCGTGTACATCGCCCGTTTGCTCGGGTCCACATGTCAATTCTCGGCCATGGTCGCTCTCGGCCGTTTGTCCTATGCGTCTATGCAGGATGGCCCTGTGCGGACGAAGGTGTAGGTAGAAGCCTAATCCCGAATCCTCATGTGAGCGACTCTGCTCTTTTTTCTCTTCCTGATGACGTCACAGTCAGGTGACCTGTACCATCAGACTGATGTGTCCATTGGTGCTGCATTATGTGGGAGACACGTACTGTCCAGCGTGGATCGGTTCCACCGAATCCGCACATCCTACGCTTTCCACCACAAAATATGCTAGCATTTAAGGCTTTTCCGTATTGTACTTTTCTTTTGAAAACTGATTCTTACCTTTGTGGATAGACACTGATCACTCCGACCACGATACTCAGGTCACACTAAGTGACATCCCATGGATATTGGTAGAGCATCGGCGCGTTGAGCCGGGGTCGTGGGTTCGAATCCCGCTGACGACCAATTTATTATTTCTCTCTAAAAATCATTTCATATGTATATATGCTCAGTAGCGGGCTATACGCCATACCAAATATCATTTCTCAATTACATCCCGTTATAGACATGATACAGTACAAATATGGGTTTCTGTGTATTACGTATATTCAGGCTATATTTCGTATTGGGTCAGTTAAATGTAGCTCTAACTATCTTTTCATCCAACATCGTTGTTTCCACCAGAACCTCTGTCTGAAAAGAGAAGGGGATTCCACTACCTCGCTGCATAAGGCACACAGATATGTCCAGATATGTCATCTCTCAAGGTTCAGCATTATGTTATCACTTTCGGCACCCGTTGTGTCTCCCTCACTTCAACTACCACCTCTACCTGTTCAGACCTTTTTCCTGGATGACATTTTCTTTTGCTATGACAAGGTAATAATAATACAAGCGTCTAGTCCGTCATTCATAATTCAGCCGTCGTCCATTAAAGAATACCCGCGTCCATAATCCAAAGACCTATTCCATATCCATATAACAGTATTAGCACCAAATTCGATGATAGTATACATAAACATAGGCTAGTTTCCTGCAAGAGAGAAGCGGTCAACAGTTTTCAATGATGCCGACAAGACATGATGATGTTCCAAAAATATAAAATCCGTATCGCTGATCAGTATTCTTAATCCATAATAATCGTTCTAAAGTGGTTATCTAGAGAATGGTGTATCTCAGTCACGCTTTGATTGTGACTGTTCATATGAGCACCATGAGGATCTTGAAGTACATGGGTTCATACGGCCCCTAGCCCCGGGTTAAGCGGAATTAGACACAAGTTACGAAACGTAACGCCATAGATCTTGTACGCTACGTTCGTATTTTGCTATCAGCGTGCGATATGTATCGCCAAATTTGAGAAACTTTGAGTGGAGGCGCTTGGAGGAATAGCCCTGTTTTATAAGTTTCTGCAACAATGTTTTGTGACGTTGATTGAAATCGTCACATTTAACACAGGATCTAGCAAATGCTACTAAGCGAGATATGTATACGCCATATGCAGGTCCCACTGGAATATTACTGTCCAGAAAGGGTAGTTTACGATGTCGAAATTGTAATCATCTCTGTTGTCATAAAGTCGACGAGAGAGAATGCCCGCTTCATTTTTATAGAGATATAGATCTAAATATGATGTGCCTGTAGGGCTATCTGTAGTTTCCTTCAAATCCAGTGAAGGTGGATATATATTCTTCACTGCGTCATTTATATAGCGATTATCCACAGCGAGAAGATCGTCTATATAGCGTTTGGTGAATGAGAAGGAACGGGCTTTGAACGGATCGGTTTTTGAAAGCGCCTGCATATAGTTGTGACGGAGTCAATTCTTTGTACAGTTTGACAGTTTTATATTCGACGTATGCGGTTTTGGCCGATGGAACCTCAGTATTTCTGTGTTATCGGTTGTACTGGCATTACATGTCCAGTTAATTTGCCCGTGTACAGATTCTTATTCTTATTCTGTATATCACCATTCTTATTCTACTCTTTCTACCTGTTATGTTAAACGATCCCTTTCTGGTTTCGGCACGAGTGTCGCGAGTCGACTTGTATCGGTTACGCAAGCGGAGCGCTGATCGCGTTTATATACCGGTTATTTTCCGGGTAGTTGGCTTTCTGATTTCATTATCATGCTTTAGTTCGGGCGGACCACTTCACTCCACTATGAGGCGCCGTTTGTGACAATATTGTCAACGACAAATATATAGAGTTAAAACCAAAATATAAAGTCGCTGTTTGTGACAATATTGTCAACGACAAATATATAGAGGGGAAACCAAAATATAAAGTCGCCGTTTGTGACAATATTGTCAAACACAAATGTATAGTTAAAACCTTTGTAAATATATATAAAACGATATAAATAGGGCCTATATATAAAGTTATTTTTTTTTAAATTTTTATAAATATTTTTTGAACATAAATAACGATAGGAAGTTAAGACGTTAAATTTAACGTAAATATAAAGTACACGAACTTGTAAAGTGTACATGTAAACCGGATATGCCCAAAGGAAGCTGCGCAATCGATGTGCGCGCGAGTAATACTGGTTAATCAAAACTGCAACTGAGTTCTGAAGCGAAACTATGACAGCGGTGAAAGCCACTCGCATGTCACAGATGTGTCGAATCAAACAATAAGATCACGTACCTGAACATATATCAGTTCACTGCCATAGTGATTTAGTAAAGGCCTATTCCAATTTTCAACAATTACTGTTATCATTTACAATCGTACTTCAGAGTTATCACATCAATTAGATATAATACATCTACTTATAAATCACCATAAGGTATCCTAGCCTGCAGCCAATATCACGGCCTGCCCCTTTGATGTTCAATCTGCGATTCCGTCGGCCAAGTCGCTGGTTGCTATTTGCCGCATAGAAATATCAACAGAAGTTGAAATAAAACATGAAAATAACGATATATTAATTATGCGCAACACAAATATTAGGCAATTTGAAATCATACTGAATATGAGCATATTTCATTGACTAGAATATGACCATTCATAGCCTAGTTACAGGATTTGGAATTATATTGTCGTTTTGTATCATTTATCGTTTTTCGATAATTTCCGCATTTCCAAACAAGACAAAAATTAGCAGGGAATTTGGTATAAGTACAGCGAATGTGGAAACTAATGGCTCATGAGGAACCGGTTGCACAATGCTTGTATCCTCAAACGTACCGTTCTCAAATTATGAAAGAACAATGGCACCTACTGTGGGAACCACCAGTGTGGATTGTACTGTTGCGTTCACCGTTCCTCGTTTTCATTAACGAGATCATTTATTATAGCATGATACGCTTACTTGATCTCAAACTTTTTAGGTTTTAAGTTAGTATAACGTAATTTGAATAAAATGAACTGTTGATATTCGTAAGCGATAATTACTGGGTTCAATCCCTGGCCGGGTCATACCAAAGACTTGAAAAATGGAACTTGTTGCTTCCTCGCTCACGCTCAGTATTGAGAGGATAGAACAAGGACTGGTTCGCTCGGTGTCAGTATAACGTGACTGAGTGGGGTGTCATGTCTGCCTACGGCATGATATTTCGGTGGGACAGCAGTATAAAATGTCAACATTAGATCTGCTCTGTTACAAGTAGGTATACCTCCGCCCCTTCCACTCCCCTCCCTTCCCTTCCCCGTCGTGATATAACTGAAAAAATGTTGAAAGCGACGTTAAACCCTATTCACTCACTCGTCACCGTATATAATAGGGTTAACACCGATGCCCATCAAGAACCCATCGGGCCAGAAGTGCTCTTCAATACACACGTATTGAAGATCAATTAGCGATTAGCACGCAGGGGTAAAACGGCTTCGACTGATTCCTCAGTTACTAGTAACAGCTTCGAGGCAGCGCAAAAGTGAAAAAAGGCCAATGTAGTGTTCCTCATGAGCCATTAGTTTCCCATTCGCTGTACTTATACCAAATTCCCTGCTAATTTTTGTCTTGTTTGGAAATGCGGAAATTATCGAAAAACGATAAATGATACAAAACGACAATATAATTCCAAATCCTATAACTAGGCTATGAATGGTCATATTCTAGTCAATGAAATATGCTCATATTCAGTATGATTTCAAATTGCCTAATATTTGTGTTGCGCATAATTAATATATCGTTATTTTCATTTTATTTCAACTTCTGTTGATGTTTCTATGCGGCAAATAGCAACCAGCGACTTGGCCGACGGAATCGCAGATTGAACATCAAAGGGGCAGGCCGTGATATTGGCTGCAGGCTAGGATACCTTATGGTGATTTATAAGTAGATGTATTTATATCTAATTGATGTGATAACTCTGAAGTACGATTGTAAATGATAACAGTAATTGTTGAAAATTGGAATAGGCCTTTACTAAATCACTATGGCAGTGAACTGATATATGTTCAGGTACGTGATCTTATTGTTTGATTCGACACATCTGTGACATGCGAGTGGCTTTCACCGCTGTCATAGTTTCGCTTCAGAACCCAGTTGCAGTTTTGATTAACCAGTATTACTCGCGCGCACATCGATTGCGCAGCTTCCTTTGGGCATATCCGGTTTACATGTACACTTTACAAGTTCGTGTACTTTATATTTACGTTAAATTTAACGTCTTAACTTCCTATCGTTATTTATGTTCAAAAAATATTTATAAAAATTAAAAAAAAAAAAACTTTATATATAGGCCCTATTTATATCGTTTTATATATATTTACAAAGGTTTTAACTATATATTTGTGTTTGACAATATTGTCACAAACGGCGACTTTATATTTTGGTTTCACCTCTATATATTTGTCGTTGACAATATTGTCACAAACAGCGACTTTATATTTTGGTTTTAACTCTATATATTTGTCGTTGACAATATTGTCACAAACGGCGACTTTATATTTTGGTTTTAACTCTATATATTTGTCGTTGACAATATTGTCACAAACGGCGCCTCATACTCCACAACCCTTTATTTTTATGATCCAGGGAAACTCCTAGTTCAGGTTGGTCAGATACTTATATTTGTATTTGTTTACTTGTATTAAAGCCGGAATATCACGAGCCAGTATTATTTATTGGATAGAATATAGTGTAACGATGCTGTCGCTGTAAAGTCTTCAGCTATATTTTCTATCTTATCAGTACACTTGGTACGATGCGAAGATTGTTAATTGTTATTGTACATTTTTGATAACGGTATAATCGTGTATGTATATATTAATGTCCATGGATTGCCACAACGAGCGGTTTAATTATTTTGCTCGTGTTTTGTCAATAGGTCCTCCTCGACGTGTGGTTTAGTTGTTACGAGACTACATGTATATATTCATGTGGATTGCTGTCGTCTTATAGATGGGGTAAGCTTGCGTACATAAGGCGCATTATATGAATGATTTGTTTCATATAAATCTTACAGGTATAAGGCGAATTATAATAGGAAATATATGTATTCTGGAAATAAAGCGTACTTTACTCTTTATCATTAATAATTTATAAAGAAGTAGCTCACCGGTGTCTAATTGTCACCTGTGTAATTGCGTAATAATGGTGGTGTAATAGGTATTCTACCGTTCATGTAACAACCTATTGATAGACGTCTTTTTGAGATATGGACATTGACATTATTTTGTAAATCTGTTGTATCGTACCATTTGTCTTTATATTAAATGTTACGTTTGTTCTTTGTTTTAGAGCGGTGTGTGTGTGAGAGAGTTATTCTCCACCACAAAATAAACTCGGCTTGTGGAAACGAACATCTTTGCCTTGTTGATTTGGGCCACTGTTACAATTTGGTGCCGTGACCAGGATTTCCACTAACAGACCATACGCCAGACGGGAGGCCTACATGTATACCTGCATTAGCTGAGCTTGGAGTTCCTCTGGACCACAACTGTGTTCATGTGACGTGCATTTAGTTCCTGCCATTGGAATGCTGAACTTTATACACATGTGTCGTGAACAG
Organism: Hanleya hanleyi; assembly: GCA_036873755.1. Lineage (NCBI taxonomy): Eukaryota > Metazoa > Mollusca > Polyplacophora > Lepidopleurida > Hanleyidae > Hanleya > Hanleya hanleyi. Next base: position 28,875 of record JAVTVY010018789.1, on the reverse strand, counting down.
AATGGTGCCGAGTTACCAGTACCAGTGAACGCTTGAAACTGAATACAGTAATATAGGACATAACGTATGCAGTACATGGACATATATCAAGAGAACTGTTTCTGGATAAATGATGCACAGGATATTTGAACGTTATCAATAATATAGTCACATGTAAGTTGATTTCTGATCATAATTTTTCTGTACTGGTAATGACATTATTTCATACTGACACTACTGAATTGATACAGAAACTGAACTTGAACTAAATTGATAATGAACTCAATCGGTAATGAAACGACACTGATATCAATTGAATTTAAATTTATGAAGTATTGAAGTGATATTCGCTAAGAGTATTCGTACTGAGATATCATTCGTATTGAATTCAATGCGTACTGAACATAATCTAGTACTGAATTTGAATTCTTACTGAAATGTTCATTACTGAATTTTGACTTATTCAAATCTGGTTCACAATGAAATTCATCTCTTGATATAATTAGACACGTCCTAAAATTTCAGCCATATATACTGTATTGGTTTATATTGGAATCTAACCTATATTGAAGTCGATTGCATACTGAAGTTGATTGCATATTTAATAGTGGGGTGTAGTGAAGGTTGACGTTAACGAGTACTGAAATTTTGGTGAATACTGACATTAATATTGAAGCCGTATATTTAATGAAGTTCGGGTCACTCAATAGAGGCCTATTTTGATATATCCTTCAAACTGAAATTTATTTCTAACGAAATTTAGTCTGCATTGAAGGTTAATTCATATACTCAATTGACGTGAACTGAATTTTTGAATATTGATTGCTGAAATATTGACTGGTTTGAATTTGTGATTGTTTTTTTAATCACACATGTTAAAAGGGCACAGAGTTCAATTGGATCGACCGGCATAAACGGCTTCATGTAGCACCAATTTATGTCCTATCCGATACACCCCACATTTTTTTTGAAGTTGTTTTTGGTCCCATTTCACTGGTATTGATATGCAAATTATTTAGGAAAAAATCTCGGTGATATTGATTGGTCAATATCTAACGAAGGTTACGTGGTAAGTGGGCTAACTTTTGTGAATTGGTCCGCCTTTGTTTTTTTTTGTGTCGTGAACTGGTCCACCCCTGTATATTTTCTTTTTTGTATGTTGGCCAATCGCGAATGTTGTAAAATTTGTGTACGCAGCGATTAATGTTTCAAATTTTCTCGCTCGTAATTGTAACCGAACGTGTCGCGAAACGGATCTAAACGAGTCGAACGCAGTCGTTTCGTACCTGTCCAGTATTTCCCCTTTATTTTCTGCCCTCACTGACTTTGCTCTTCAGTCATTGTCTTACCATCACATTCATTCTTTGCTCTTCATACTATGGCGGCTTTTACTGAGGACGAAGTTAAGGCGTTAGTGAGCACACTGTCTGAAATGGACGTCAAACCAAAGGCCGATTCTCCTGCCGATTTTAAAAGGTGGATGAAAGATTATCTGACCGCGTCCGATACATCGCCCCCTGACGACCCTCCTGGTCGACCCTCCAACATTTCCGTTGGAGTGCATCCTCCTAAGATTTCCTTTTTCTCAGGTTCCTGTTCTAGTGTAAAGGACACACCGTATGATGTATGGAGATATGAGGTGAAGTGTTTATTGACCGGTAAGTATTATTCCAATGAGGTCCTCATGCAAGCCGTTCGGTTTTCTTTGAAGGGAGAAGCTTGTAGGGTTATCATGCGGTTGGGCCCCCACGCTGATATATCTGATGTGATGGCAAAATTAGATAGTATCTATGGATCGATAGATCTAAAACAAACTATTTTGGCCAAGTTCTATAGCGCACAACAGCGAGAAGATGAAGACGTATCTAGCTGGGGTTGTAGGCTGGAAGATATACTGGGGAAAGTGGTGGAGAAAGGTCTTGTTCAATCCTCCCAGGTAAACGAGATGTTAAGGACTATGTTCTGATCGGGGTTGAAAACAAGTCTTGAGGATATATCTGGCTATAAATATGACCGCATCACCGATTTTGACGAGCTGAGAGTAGTGCTGCGCCAAATAGAACACGAACAGGGTAAAGAGCACCGCGCTTCTGCGAAGAAAAGTAGTGCCACCAGCAAATCGGTCGTCACGTCAGAGTTCACTTCCGACCTTAAAGAGATGAAAGGGATGATACATAGGTTGACCAATGAGGTAAACAACTTGAAAGATAAGGTCAACAGTTCCAGTCAAGGATCGCTCCCGTCCGTTTTTCCAGATAATTACCGGCCCCCTAGTAATAACCAGTTTGCACAGAGGAGTCGTAACTCTGGGAACGAGAGTGGCAGAGGTAACAGAGGGCGTGGGTTTAGAGGGAATAGCGATCGTGGCAGAGGTTTTCATCCGGTTCACGGTAATCCGGGATACACTTCATCGTCAGAAGATGAGCCCCAGTGCTGGCGATGTTTTCAAAGAGGTCATTTAGAAGTTGGCTGTCGTGTGCGTTTATGGAAATGGAATAGGTCTTTGGATTATGGACGCGGATATTCTCTAATGGACGACGGCTGGATTATGAATGACGGACTAGACGCTTGTAATTTAGATCATTCTAATCGTGATTTAAACTCCAGCGGAGCTATTGGGAGGGGCAGCCGATAGTTGTCCGTAGTAATTGTCCCGAACCATGCAAAGGTCAACGCGTTCGAGTTCCAGATGGTTTAGTCGGAGTGGCGAATGAGATTGAAATTCGGATTGGGGCTGTCGAGACGCTGGCTTTGTTGGACACAGGAGCTACAATTTCAACAATTAGCGAGGCGTTTTACAATACTCACCTTTCTGGTGCTCCCATGGAGGCGCTGGAGGATGTTCTCGAGGTGGAATGTGCAGATGGTAAGGCCCTGCCCTATTTAGGTTACGTTGACCTCAATATTGAGGTTAAGGGACTTCCGGTGAAGGGTGAGCAACGTTGTATATTGTTGGTGGTTCCCGATAGTAGATACAGTGCCAGGGTGCCAGTCTTATTAGGTACCAATGTCCTCTCCAGGTTTATGGGGCTTTGCCAACATCAATGTGGAGAGCGGTTCTTACAGAGTGCCGACATTTTCACTCCCTGGTATTTAGCCTTTCGTTGCCTGCATTTGCGTGAGAAGGAGTTGGAGAGAAACAACTTTCGCCTTGCCACTGTGAAGAGTGCGGAGAAGCACAATGTAGTTGTCCCTGCTAACAGTGACGTCACCGTGACTGCGTTCTTTGACAAGGAGCTTCCATATCACAATTCATGCGCAGTATTCGAGCCCTGCCGAGATGCTTCAATATCAGCTGACTTGGATATCGTACCGGCAGTGACATCATATGAGTATGGGAACAATGGGTTGGTGACTGTGCGGGTCTCCAATATTACCACCCGTACTATGGTGATTGCTCCCAAGGCTTTACTTTGTGAAATACAACCGGTAAGCATTGAAGCAGCTGATGGTGGTTCGGTAGAGTCTGTTGAATCCATCTTAAAGCAAGTAGAAATATCTACTTCCGCACTCGGCCCTGATGACGTAGAAAAGGGTAAAAGTTTGATAGCCCGTTATAGTGATGTTTTTGCAGCCAATGACCTTGACCTCGGGCATACATCACTAGTTCAACATAGTATTTCGCTTACAGATGACCATCCATTTAAACAACGACATCGCCGTATACCTCCCTCGATGTATGAAGAGGTGCGTGATCATCTCCAACAGCTTTTGGCTGCTGGCGGTATCCGCCCTTCTCAATCACCGTGGTCATCGAATGTTGTATTAGTGCGAAAGAAAGATGGGAAACTGCGCATGTGCGTGGATTACAGACAACTCAACCAGCGAACCGTCAAAGATAACTATGCGCTTCCGCGTATAGACGAAATGCTTGATTGTCTGTCTGGATCGAAATTTTTCACTGTCCTTGACCTTAAGAGCGGATACCATCAGGTAGAAATTGTGGAAGAACACAAACGGACTGCATTTACGGTTGGGCCACTCGGCTTTTACGAGTTTGATCGTATGCCGTTTGGGTTGGCTAACGCTCCTGCCAGCTACCAGCGGTTAATGGATGTCGCACTGGATGGCCTCAATCTTAGAGTTTGTCTGGTGTACATTGATGATTTGGTTATATTTTCCGACACTTTTGAACAACATCTTCGGCGTCTTGAGTTGGTTTTACAAAGATTGAGACAGCATAATCTCAAATTGGCTCCAAAGAAGTGTTCTTTTTTCAAAGATAAAGTCCGTTATGTCGGCCATATTGTTTCACCGATAGAGGCAGATCCTGAAAAGATTGAAAAAGTGGTAAACTGGCCAGTTCCCGAGACACCTGAGCAAGTGAGAAGTTTTCTGGGATTTGCCGGATACTACCGGGAGTTCATTAAAGACTTTGCACAGGTGGCCAGGCCTCTTACTGATTTACTTCCGGCTACATCTACCCGGAAATCAAAGGGAAAACGTAGTAGCAGTAAGACCCCAACGAAGTCATGGGTTTGGAGTTTTCCACAAGACAACGCATTTAAGCGACTGAAGGCTCTGCTTTCCTCGCCGCCGATACTAGGCTATGCTGATTATAAGCTGCCGTTTGAGTTGCACACCGACGCGAGCCAGCGAGGCCTGGGTGCAGTTCTTTACCAAGTGCAAGAAGGAGTAACGCGTGTCATTAGCTACGCCAGCAGAGCCGTGACAATGGCTGAGAGAAATTACTGCGCGCACAAGTTAGAGTTCTTGGCGGTAAAGTGGGCAATCAGCGAGAAATTCCACGACTATTTGTATGGACGGAAGTTCTGTGTCAAGACTGACAACAACCCTTTAACGTATGTGTTGACGAGTGCTAACCTGGATGCGACCGGACATAGATGGCTGGCTAAGTTATCGTGTTACGATTTCAGTATCGAGTATCGCCGAGGAAAGCACAACACCGATGCCGACGCTTTGTCACGCCTTCCTTCAGCACTAAGAGTCAATGGTCCCGTGGAGATTTCAGAGGCTTCTGTACAGGCTATATGTAATGTTGAGCATGCACCGCCTTTTGTTGAAAGTTTGTGCTTGTCTGGCGCCGTACTGAAAGAGCTGTCTGATGTTGCAAGGCCAGAGGTGGCACCATTGTGTGAAGATTGGGCACATCTGCAGTCCTGCGATTCAGTCTTAAAACCGTGGTTGAGCTTTGTACGGGAGAAGACCAGACCAAGTAAAGGACGACTTCCCGCATCGCCTGAGAATCTCTCTTTACAACGAACGTTTGACAAATTGGTCCACGTGGATGGTGTAATGTACCGCGAGATTCTGGTAGATGGCAAGGCTATTAAACAGTTAGTTTTGCCGAGGTCGCATATTCCTCAAGCTTTGACTGGGTTGCATAACGATGTGGGTCACCCTGGTAGAGATCGAACTTTGAGCCTTTTGAAAGATCGTTTTTACTGGCCAGGAATGCACAAAGACGTGGAAAATTGGGTTACCAGATGTGACAGATGTCTGAAACGAAAATCGCCAACTAACCTCAGAGCACCATTAGTGAGCATTACTACAACTCAGCCACTAGAGTTAGTTTGCATGGACTTCCTCACTCTTGAAATGTCCAAAGGAGGTTTCCAGCACATTCTTGTCATCACCGATCACTTCACGCGATATGCACTAGCCGTGCCCACTCGTAATATGACTGCCAAGACTACCGCAGATGCATTTATTAACAATTTTGTGGTGCATTATGAGCTACCGAAACGGATACACTCGGATCAAGGTGCCAATTTTGAGGGCAACTTGATTAAGGAGCTTTGCAGTATGCTCAGGATAACAAAATCAAGAACGACCCCTTGCCATCCAATGGGCAACGGGATGACAGAACGTTTCAACCGTACTTTGCTGGGCATGCTGGGTACCCTAGATCCGGGTCAAAAAGGTAATTGGAAACAGTATGTCGGAACCCTTGTCCACGCATATAACTGTACGCGTCACGAGAGTACCGGGCAATCACCATTTTTCTTGATGTTTGGGCGTGAGCCTAGATTACCGTTAGATATTGCGTTTGGTTGGGATATAGGTAACTCTTCTCATTCTATGACTACGTACGTCAAGGATTTGAGACAAAAATTCCAGTTTTCCTACGACCTGGCCTCTCGCGAGTCTGGAAAAGCTCAACGTAGGCAGAAAAAGGGGTATGACATACGAGTGCGTGGAGCTGCGGTGCAGTCAGGAGACCGGGTAGTTGTCAAGATTGTTGCCTTTGATGGTAAACATAAGATCGCGGATCGTTGGGAGAATGACGTTTATGTCGTCATTCGTCAGCCTAATGAAGGTATTCCGGTATATGTGGTACAGAAGGAGAGTGGACTTGGTCGAAAGAGAGTATTACATCGTAATCTGCTGCTTCCAATCGGTTCTATCGGTGCTCGGGATGACGCTGATGCGGAATCTTTGGGCTCGGAACCTTTGGAGCATCCGGTATCTAAGCCAAGAACTAGAGCGGCACGAAGACGTTCCCCTTCTGCTTCCTGTGATTCGGATTCTGAAGACACGGTATATTGGTGCGAGATGTCCCCCCGTCATAATTGTTCGTCGGACGATGGCATACATGGTGCAGTTACAAGGGATGTGCTCGAAGAGGACATTATTCCTCAACGACCGGGTGACGACCAGGGCTCTGTTGATGGAATTAGAGACACAGGACCTCGGGGTGACGACCAGGTATCTATGGAAGATGTTGGGGTTCCTGATGTTTCAGATCAGCGTGATAGTAGTCTTCATGATGGAGTTCATTCCGGTTCCATTGAGAACGAGTCCGTTCTTGAACCACAGTCTTCGCCACAACTTCGTCGATCTGCAAGAACCAGAATTCAACCTGAATGGATGCGATCCGGTGAATATGTCACGCGGTTGCAACCAGACTGGATGAATCGCGTTAACTTTCTTCAATCGCTCGCCACTACAGATATGTTTGAGGATAAACGCGAAGCTGTAGCAAATGCTATATTGCAGTTGTTGCTCCGCGGTACTGATAAATGATGAGGACATCAATAATCGGTGGAGGGAAGTGTGTGACGGAGTCAATTCTTTGTACAGTTTGACAGTTTGACAGTTTTATATTCGACGTATGCGGTTTTGGGCGATGGAACCTCAGTATTTCTGTGTTATCGGTTGTACTGGCATTACATGTCCAGTTAATTTGCCCGTGTACAGATTCTTATTCTTATTCTGTACATCACCATTCTTATTCTACTCTTTCTACCTGTTATGCTAAACGATCCCTTTCTGGTTTCGGCACGAGCGTCGCGAGTCGACTTGTATCGGTTACGCAAGCGGAGCGCTGATCGCGTTTACATACCGGTTATTTTCCGGGTAGTTGGCTTTCTGATTTCATTATCATGCTTTAGTTCGGGCGGACCACTTCACTCCACAACCCTTTATTTTTATGATCCAGGGAAACTCCTAGTTCAGGTTGATCAGATACTTATATTTGTATTTGTTTACTTGTATTAAAGCCGGAATATCACGAGCCAGTATTATTTATTGGATAGAATATAGTGTAACGATGCTGTCGCTGTAAAGTCTTCAGCTATATTTTCTATCTTATCAGTACACTTGGTACGATGCGAAGATTGTTAATTGTTATTGTACATTTTTGATAACGGTATAATCGTGTATGTATATATTAATGTCCATGGATTGCCACACCGAGCGGTTTAATTATTTTGCTCGTGTTTTGTCAATAGGTCCTCCTCGACGTGTGGTTTAGTTGTCACGAGACTACATGTATATATTCATGTGGATTGCTGTCGTCTTATAGATGGGGTAAGCTTGCGTACATAAGGCGCATTATATGAATGATTTGTTTCATATAAATCTTACAGGTATAAGGCGAATTATAATAGGAAATATATGTATTCTGGAAATAAAGCGTACTTTACTCTTTATCATTAATAATTTATAAAGAAGTAGCTCACCGGTGTCTAATTGTCACCTGTGTAATTGCGTAATAATGGTGGTGTAATAGGTATTCTACCGTTCATGTAACAACCTATTGATAGACGTCTTTTTGAGATATGGACATTGACATTATTTTGTAAATCTGTTGTATCGTACCATTTGTCTTTATATTAAATGTTACGTTTGTTCTTTGTTTTAGAGCGGTGTGTGTGTGTGAGAGAGTTATTCTCCACCACAAAATAAACTCGGCTTGTGGAAACGAACATCTTTGCCTTGTTGATTTGGGCCACTGTTACATAGTCATATTCATAAGAGAACAGATACAGGTCAGCCAACAGGGGTGCACAATTAGTACCCATTGGAATACCTATATGCTGCTGATATAAAGTGTTGCCAAATTTCACATAGATATTTTTAATGAGAAATTCAAGCAACTCTATAAACAAAGAAACATCCCATGAATGATATCTCTTGTATGTAGTAGAGCTAAAGAATGCTTTATGGCTTCCGACATTAATATATCTACGATCAGTTTTCTTGAAACACAGATACTATTAATGAACTTAGACGGTCAATAAGGTCCTGATGAGGGATTGTAGTATAGAGAGTCGAGAAATCAAATGTGGATACATGTCTGTACGGTCTGTGACCTTTAGCATCAAGTTCTTCCGTAAGAGATTTTAAGTGTTTTAATATCCACATACATTCAACGCCAGAGTTTTTAGAAATAGTGGCGCAATACCTTTCCCAAAATGCTTTTACCTCCTGAAGGGCCCTCGTCAATAGGGTTGAAAGAAGCTTGGTGGTGCAGCTTCTAGAACCAGCTATGAATCTAGCTTTGTATGGTGATTTATGCATTTTGGGAGTCCAGTATACTTTTGGTATGTCGTTATGATTGGTTGGAAGACAAATACCTCTTTCCATGAGAAACGTTTTGTGATTGTTAAATAAATCTTCCAGAGTAAATGAAGATGGGGAGTAAGTAGACGTATTTGATGATGATAGGTCTGCACTCAATTCTTTAACCAGCACCTGGTAATAGTAATATTTACATATGAATATTGTATTATTTGGAGCTTTGTCTGCTGGGACAATGACGAATTTACTCTGGAGATTTGCAAGAACTTCTTGCGAATTGAGGTTTCTCAGTATTTGTTTTGCTTGGGGAAGAGTACTTCTGTCAATATGGCAGATTGTTTCAACGACCTTGCTTTTGGTGAGGTCCAGCCAATCAGCGAGTACTGTAGGTTCAACTTTTTCTCGCTTCGACCAATCAATAACGTACTGTTCCAATGCAGACAGGACTATCTTCTGGTCGGCCTTCAGATTTATTCTTCTCGGCTCTCTATATTTTGGTCCTTTCATCAGGAGTAATTTCAGGTCCTTATCACTCACCACATCAAGGTCACCAGTCACAACATGTTTGCATGGTGTATAGATAAAGTTCGACGATTCACAATCACAACTATAGCCTCCTGACCTGTATAAGTTCCAGTCAAACTCCTGACAGCATTGGAGTAATTGAATATTTTGGTGGCTATAGATTTAGTATACTTATATGAAATGCAAGGAGGTTCTGTGAACTTAAAATAGTTTGGTACAGCGTTGCTTACCTCTGGATCATTCAGGATTCGAGGTAAATTAATAATGTCCAGTCCTTTATCTAAGTAGTTGAGTTTCAAGAAAAGCCGATCTTGAGATGTTTCGATTATGTTCACTGGACGATACAACCGAAAATACGCTATATCTTGACATACTTTACTGATTTTTGGTGGTATTATATTTCCTGAAGACGCAGATTGTTGTATATCTCTGGCTATTCGATCTAACGCTCTCAGAGGGTAACGCATACAGAACTGTACGTAAGCTATGTATACTATTGGGTGTATTAGATAAACCCACTAAATAATTTAAAGTGATATGATCGTGAATCATCGAACTATTAAACTTTCGCCAACCATGGCTGCGATGTCTCCGTTGATGGGGTTTAAATAGCTGGGTAATGTTGGATATATTTGAACGACGGTTTGTAGCATTGCCGAACCCACTGACATTATCATTTAAATCAAACGGAAACACCGACCCAAGTTCTAGCATCCAGAATAATTCCCGCTCTCGGATTTTTCTCTCAAATCCTTGGTAGATGGATAGACGACGTCTATGATCTGAATACTAAAGTTATCCCAGCCATGGTCAGCTTCAGAAAAATGCTTACCTATGAGCAATTGTTTTTTCCTAACGGATTTTCTGTGACCGTTCACCCTAAGATGGAGTCTTTGGGTGGTCTTGCCAACATACTGTTAACTACACTTCTTACAGGAAACTAAACAAAGACTTGCCCCGTCATGTTCACACTTGTTCAACTTGTTTGCCGGACGACACGTGCCGGGAAATCAAGTGCCCGGAACCGACGACATCGCCGCAAGTGCTGTGACCGGAGGTTGCGCAACAGGAACATATAGATACATATTCGCATCGCTCGCTGCCTTGAGCGCGGACAAATGTCTGCCAGACACGATCGTATCGCCTGATTTTGATAGTCTACCGACTGATGCTGAAAGCTTACCCACTGACAGTCAGACTGAAAGCGCGGCTGCTGATAGGCTACGTCACAGGGAGGTCTAAGTGAGAAGAAGAGGAATCCATCTTTTTATGATCGTACTGTGGCAGCGGCTATTAATACCTTATAAATTACAACAGGCGTTCATCCACATGCGCCGTCATATCAGGAAAACAACCATGGCCCTTTGTGAACTTTATAGTATTTTCCGTTAGAAATGAAGAGAGATCCTACGTACAGGACCAGCATGATCACCAATCGTCACTTGGAAGGGAATATGGGATTACCACCTACCGCCGTCCCTGACAAACGCGATAAAAATGCGAAAACAGGCGTTCCAGAGGATATTGACGTTACAGTATCCTGGACTGCCGCAAGACGCCTAGGTGTGGATCAGATCCAATGGACGATGACCACGGACAAGAGGAAATATGACCTACGAGGCGCCAACGCAGGCGGTTCTCAAATGAGGACTTCTCATTGAACAAGAGATACCATGATCATGATGACACCACTGTAAACATACCAAAAACGGCTCCCCCAGCTTGGGGAGTATGATACATCGGGGATAATTAACTATATCAAAATTTCTTTGATAGGCATATAGAAGTCGGCGTATATAACACAACTTTTTTGAAAAAGTTGGAAGTATCTCCAACGAAACATCAGCTCCACAGCAATAAAGAAGTTGTTATCAGAGTATACAAATTTGTTAACTCGTTGTTGATCTCTCTTTCTCTCTCTATCAGGTTTAAGGCGTCAAGACAATAGGGGATAGGCGTCTTTGTCTACAGTACATGGGCGTCGCTAGGATTTTTCAAGGGGGGGGGTCGACTATCATAGCACTTTAGGCGAGGGTCCAGGGGCCGCCTAGGCCCCGTAAGTTCCGGGGTCCTAGATCGCCGGAGCTGCGTTCTAAGCGTTTTCCCGGAATTAAATCTGAACATAATATATGCAGATTTAGGGTTATATTACACAGCTCTGGGAACTTAGCTGAGATGCATTCTGAGCGATTTCCAACAATTAAACTAACACATCATTTGTCAAATATCAGTATAACGTGTACGAGCAGGACCAGTTGTGGCGTTTATGAAAAACGAATCAATAACCGGGATTGCCCACTGGCATTCTGGCCGTCACCGTAGGTAGCCCCTTCACTAGTAGAGATCCGGGGATTGAAGAAATGATCACAACCCTACAAGGATGACTGACACTGATGTGAAGGTCTATTATGGTATATTCTGCACAAATAGTATACGCGATTACAGATACTAGCATTGAACCGCGTGGCTTAGACAGAATGTCTAAGGAGATGTAACGTTATGCAGTAGAATAATATTTACATATATGTACAGGCACTAGGAGAGTGTATGCAAATAAACTTGATGTTATATACAAATAATATAAGAGAGTGTGTGCATATAATTTTACAGTTACAGTTATGCTATCAATATGGATGGGTACGCGATAAGGGCGGCCTGGTTGCTGGCCCTTCTCTTCTGAGTATAAGGGCGGCCTGGCTGCTGGCCCTTCACCTATTCCGTCACACATAATCAAGGGCGGCCTGGTTGCTGGCCCTTTCCCCACACGATAACTGTATTTGCGACCCTCTGCAACCCGGTCGCAAGCCTCTGCGACCTTCTGCGACCCGGTCGCAGCCCGTCTGCGACCTTCTGCGACCTGGTCGCAAGTCGACTTCTTCCGTCGTTGGAAAGTTACGGCTGTAACGCTCTCTCGATACACGACACCCAGTCGTTGGAGCCTCTCCACGTATGTGGCAGCCCGTCGTCTTCTTCAACCCCAGTCGTCGAAGCCTGACCCTAACAGTCAGACTGAAAGCGCGGCTGCTGATAGGCTACGTCACAGGGAGGTCTAAGAGAGGAGAAGAGGAATCCACCTTTTTATGATCGTACTGTGGCAGCGGCTATTAATACCTTATAAATTACAGCAGGCGTTCATCCACATGCGCCGTCATATCAGGAAAACAACCATGGCCCTTTGTGAACTTTATAGTATTTTCCGTTCGTTAGAAATGAAGAGAGATCCTACGTACAGGACTAGCATGAACACCAATCGTCACCTGGAAGGGAATATGGGATTACCACCTACCGCCGTCCCTGACAAACGCGATAAAAATGCGAAAACAGGCGTTCCAAGGATATTGACGTTACAGTATCCTGGACTGCCGCAAGACGCCTAGGTGTGGATCAGAGCCAATGGACGATGACCACGGACAAGAGGAAATATGACCTACGAGGCGCCAACGCAGGCGGTTCTCAAATGAGGACTTCTCATTGAACAAGAGATACCATGATCATGATGACACCACTGTAAACATACCAAAAACGGCTCCCCCAGCTTGGGTAGTATGATACATCGGGGATAATTAACTATATCAAAATTTCATTGATAGGCATATAGAAGTCGGCGTATATAACACAACTTTTTTGAAAAAGTTGAAAGTATCTCCAACGAAACGTCAGCTCCACAACAATAAAGAAGTTGTTATCCATAGAATAGCATTGTGTTATTTATCAAAATTAGTTAACTCGTTGTTGATCTCTCTTTCTCTCTCTATCAGGTTTAAGGCGTCAAGACAATAGGGGATAGGCGTCTTTGTCTACAGTACATGGGCGTCGCTATGATTTTTCAAGGGGGGGGGGTCGACTATCATAGCACTTTAGGCGAGGGTCCAGGGTCCAGGGTCCGCCTAGGCCCCGGAAGTTCCGGGGTCCTAGATCGCCGGAGATGCGTTCTAAGCGTTTTCCCGGAATTAAATCTGAACACGTTACACAGCTCTGGGACCTTAGATGGCCTGAGATGCATTCTGAGCGATTTCCAACAATTAAACTAACACATCATTTGTCAAATATCAGTATTATATTTTATTCTCTTGTCATATTGAAAACACAATAATAATGCTTTGGGCCGATATACGTCATAGGCTAACCATGTTAAAATGATTAAAACTAAACGTCATCATATCAGTTTCCGATCCATATGTCATTTCATGACTGTGATATGAACATTGAACTTTTGCTGAAAATATCACAATAATATTACTGTGTAGAATATCAAACTGTGTACCATGGACTATATCGTGGCCATGGTGAAATACTGACTAGAAAAATGAAACTGATATTACTCATCATTCTGAAAATTAAAACGTTGCCATGGTAAAATACTGACTAGAAAAAAAAATAAAACTGATATATATTCCGGAAATGAAATATCACGAATGTAGTATAGCCTTCAGCAAAGCTTACATATACAACATTCAGCGTATTACCCGTTTTGCATTTCGCAAACGGTAGACCGAGACTGCCGATGCTTCATTATCAAATCCACACGCATCGAGCAGAAGGAAAAAACACACGAGTTAGTGTTAATGATTAATTGAATAGTAAATTCGACTGCTGTATCCGCCGAGGGTGGAGTCTCATTGTAACGTGTACGAGCAGGACCAGTCGTGATGTTTACAGAGAAAACGAATCAATAACCGGGATTGCCCACTGGCCTTCTGGCCATCACCGTAGATAGCCCCTTCACTAGTAGAGATCCGGGAATTGAAGAGATGATCACAACCCTACAAGGATGACTGACGCTGACGTAAAGGTCTATTACGGTATATTCTGCACAAATAGTATACGCGATTACAGGTAATAGAATAGAACCGCGTGGCTTAGACAGAATGTCTGAGGAGATGTAACGTTATGCAGTTGAATAATATTTACATATATGTACAGACACTAGGAGAGTGTATGCAAATAAACTTGATGTTATATACAAATAATATAAGAGAGTGTGTGCATATTATTTACAGTTACAGTTATGGTATAAATATGTATGGGTACGCGATAAGGGCGGCCTGGTTGCTGGCCCTTCTCTTCCCTCACACGTAATCAAGGGCGGCCTGGTTGCTGGCCCCTTTTCCCACACGATAACTGCACCTGCAACCCTCTGCGACCCGGTCGCAACCCGTCTGCGACCTTCTGCGACCCGGTCGCAAGTCGTCTGCGACCTTCTGCGACCCTCTGCGACCCGGTCGCAAGTAGTCTTCTTCCGTCGTTGGAACGTTACGGCTGTAACGCTCTCCCGATATACGACACCCAGTCGTCGGAACGTTACGGCTGTAACGCTCTCCCAATATATACCACCCAGTCGTTGGAGTCTCTCCACGGATGTGGCAACCCGTCGTCTTCTTCACTCGCAGTCGTCGAAGCCTGACCCTAACTTGTCAGCTCACCAGTCTGCTTCACCCTCACAGGTAGGTACAGCACGGCGTCTCAACCCTCACGGCTGCTGCGACCCGTCTATGGACGCGACCCGTGGATACACAACTTCACGACGACCCTTCAGGTAAGAAACACGTACAGCTCGTCCTTCGTGGCCGTCACGACATCTACTTGGGTACATTGCGTTACCATGGCGTCTGCGACCGTTGTAACCTCGTTAATGTCTGTAAACCGCTGATGGCGACTCTCTGCAACCTTCTGCGACCCGGTCGCGGCCATCTGCGACCCGGTCGCCAGCTTCTGCGACCCGGTCGCGGACTCACAGATTTCACGGTTCATCGACGTATCTCGGGAGGAGAGCCCGTCTCTGCTGTGCCCCGTCTTCGAGTACCGTCTGTGAACGGTGTGGTCTCTTCCGCAACCGTACAGCGTCTATGCGACCTTTCTGCGACCCTCTGCGACCCGGTCGCCGGCTTCTCTGCGACCCGGTCGCGGCGTTCGCAGGCTGCACGATATGTCGTTGAATAACGGTAGGAGAGATTGGCCCTAGTATCTCCGTATTTATAGTACATTTGCATATAATCTGAGGATGGAGGAAGTCCCTTATTAACGTCAAATACCGCTTCACGATCGATGCCACCGGTGCCTGTATTATACTGAACACGTCCCACTCGCACGGGCTGTTCAGCAAAACAGTGCCAATGTCATACAATCTACTGGTATTGACCTACTTTCCTATTCTATACTGATGTCAGATCACAATTACCACCTAGTGCCACTCGGTAATACATGTCAGGTTACAGTATTGAAGAATATGTACGTCATGTCGTTTCCACATTCCATTCCGGATCACGGTCCATAGCCGAATCGTTCTCTGCAAACGGTTAACCGTTACATCATGAACAGAGCTACAGCTCTTTCATAATCCACTTTTTGACCATAGTGTGTGTTCATGAGCGCCAAAGCGGAAAGTCGTGGTGAACCCATTGTTGAGCGAACTGACGCGTCGCTACTGAAACGGAACATGCTTACGTTTCTGGAGACGGACTTGTGACATTTTTTATTTCTTTCTTTTCCCTTTTGCTTTTTTTGCTTTGTATTTGTTTTCGTTTTTTCTTTTTTCTTTTTGTTTTTTTTTGCTTTTTCTTCTGTTTTTTTTGCGTGTCCAAGGGGGGGGTCGTTCGCACCTGACGACTCCCCCCCTAGCGACGCCCCTGCGGTATGTGCGCGTGTGTGTTGTGGGGGGGCTATCCTTCAGCGTTAGGGCGTCACTGTATTAAGAAGGGCAGTGAGCACGCCTTCTCCTCGTCCTCCACTACTCCCTCCTCCTCCTCACTCCTCTTCACTTTGCATCGAGTGGGTACAGCTGTGAGTTGCTGCATTCGATGACATCACCTGTCAAAGTTCAAATCTCGATTTCCGCCCGGTCCGGTGACATAATGAGGTCACAGAGTTTACCACCCACACCGAAACTGCCCTTTCTATACTACTTCTCAAATGCGCATGCGCGTATCACCGGTCAAAACCCCAGTCTTATTCAACAAAACGAGAGAGTATGTAAAACATCATGCACGACACAATGGGGCCCAGGATGGCCCACATCTCCCCCAAACACGGACTGGTCATTCGAACATGCCCTTTCTCTACTACTCCCCTAGTTATTAAGAAAAACGGGCGCCAGACCATGTTTTGTCACTGAAACTTTAATCCAGTTGCGTGGGTCGTCCACAGCCCATGAAACAACTCATTGTTGTTCTTCATTCTCGTTTAACGAGAGTTGTCTGAGATAATGAAGCCAATAGGAGGCACCTGTTTTATTCCTGATGAGACCGCACTTCCCAACCTGTAACCATCTGGGTCATCTATACGCGGTAAGACTGACCCTGGGATCGTATGTATCCATTTCAGACTACTTTCAGCAACTGCAAGAGGGAATTTCCAGAAATCAATACCACGTGACTTCGTCAGCCAATCAGTTAAAGTATACCGACGTAACCCCAACGTAACCCGCCATTTTCGAGTCATGTGATGATCTACTTCAACCACCTCGCTGGGGTCTAATAGTACCCCATTCGGAACTCCCGAGCGGAAATCTACGAAGGGGACTGATTCTACGCTCGGGGGACGACAACATGAATTTCCTATGAATCTCCAGATGTGACGCGCCGGAACGGTTTAATACGCATGGCTCCGAAGCCCAATCACTCTCGCGGAAGCCTTAATCCCCGACCAGCAAATATTTCCCTGCGAGTCTCTGATTTACGTCAGATATTCTAAAAAACTGTTTATTCTTTTCATTCGAAGCACGTTTCAATAGAAAACCATCAGTTTAAATGGTACACACGCCACGTATTGGCAAGATATAATTCCCGTGACGTCACTGACAGTTCCCTGACAGACCGAAACACACGTGACCACGCTCTAGTCCAATATGGCGTCAATGGCCTTCGAGGGACATCTCAAACCGGAGATCCCCGAGAAGTTGCGAATGATAGTACCCCAGCCACCAGTCAGATTTTTGGACCGGATTCGGGGCCTTGGCGCACATCGCCGGAAGTGACATCATATATAGTAAAATAGATGTTTGCCGAATATTTCGATTATTTTTCAAGTCTGCATAATACCTCTGTTGACCTAGCGTTGAAAAGAATTATCTGGAGATTATTTTCTGATTTCTTTAAAAAAGAAGAAAAAAAATAATATATATATATATCTATTCAGCTTTGGGAGCTGTGTCATTACGATCACCAGAGGGGTACTGTATGTTCGCTTTCAAGACTACCGGTCTGCTACCTCCTATTTATGTGGGAGGCCCGTTGGCCGAGTGGTTTAGATCGCCGACATACAGTGCTGGCGATTAGGTGCCTGACTCAGGGGTCGCTGGTTCGAATCCCGCACGGGACTCGACCAAATTTTCAGCACTAGAATTTGTGCTATTCTAAGATAGTGTTATCCCAAAATAACGAACATACTGTTATTATTTTCCCTGTTTATCTGGACAGAGCATATGAAAAGTAGCTCGCTCATGTGCAGCACTGAAGGAGTTGTTCGGCCGGATTCAAACTGAACCGTGCGTACGTGGGGTTTTCCCTATACGTCATAGCAACGTAGTAAAGATCAACTTCCTTTATTGGAGGCAGGGATGGATAATGGAGCCTGCGAAATGGAGCATGCGCTGTGGGGAGGATGGATCTACTTGTTCAAAATTACAGATCTACCACACCTCTTGGATGATACGAAAGTTATTCATACCTATATATTTTGTAAGCCCAGGCAATATCTGTTTCTGAGGTATGTATGAAAGCCTGTAATTTATCAGAGTTTTCGAGTCTGTTCTCCGCCGGATAAAGGCCGAACAGAATCCGGTAAAACACCGGATATCGCTCCGCGATAATGGAGACATGATTCGCAAGCCATCTTATGGATGGCGAAGTGTACGCAAATGCGCACTTCCTTGGCCTAATGGTTAGAGCGTTGGCCTCGTAAGCGGTAGGCACTTGGTTCAATCCAAGACCAGGCCATATCAAAGACTTGAACAGGCCCGTAGCCAGGGGGGGTGGGGGGTTCTGGGTTCGGGAAAACCCCCCTTTCGGAAATATTATGTATTTTTCTCATATAAATGCCCTTTTCAAACTGAAGCGAACCCCCTATTTGCCCCTTTTCCCATACAGCGAACCCCCTGATATGCCCTTTTGGAGTGAAGGCGAACCACCCCTCAGTAAATCCTGGCTACGGCCCTGTTGAAAATGGAACATATTGCTTCCTCGCTTACTCTCAGCATTAAGAGGATAGAACAAGGACTGGTTCGCTTGGTGTCAGTATAATTTGACTGAGTGGGCTGTCATGTCTGCCTACGGCATGATATTTCAGTGGGACAGCACTATAAGATGGCAGTATTAGATCTGCCCTGTTACAAGTAGGTACCCCCGCTCCTCCCCCTCCCTTCCTTTCCCCGAAAAAATGTTGAAAGCGACGTTAAACCCTATTCACTCACTGACTTTATTCCTGATGAGCTCACCAGACGAAATTTCCCAGTCACGTACCGGTACATTTAACAGAAATTAACAATTTAATTTAGAAATTCAGGCACATATACCCTGTGCACACTACATGCCGGTAGCATTTCTTTATTTTTCTAGAATATGTGATCAATAAACCATCAATTCGTGCCAGAGAAACTAGGCCAACGGTGCTCGGTACCTAGCCACTTGAGAATACCGGTATACTGTTTTGAAATGGTTCTTTCCATGTTCACTTGTACAGATATAAACGGCTAATCATTTGGTTTGGTACAGAGTTTAAAATAGCTTAAATGTTGCATTTGTATGCCAATTCAATTCAATTTAATTTGTACTTTACAATGAACAAAATGACGTGAGTTAACTCCCCTCGACCGATACAGACATTGGGTGATCGTAATAAACTATCGTATCGTATCGTACGTTTTCGGCGCGAGCTGCGCGCGTCAAATAATACCGTACCAGTGCCCTCTGGCGGACGATATGGAAGAATGGCGGGGATCTGAGGAGGAAAGTTTTCGAAAGTTGTAAAGTTGTTCTGACATGGGATTTGCAGCATATGGTGCACCACGATGCCGGGCTGGAGGCCTGATTGTTTGAGGGCCTCGAACAATGGTTTTGGTGAGTATGATCTTTTTTGCCCTTTCAAAGTTCATCTTCAAGCATGTCGACCGGGGGAAATTCCGATGCCACTTTCCAACTCCTCAAACTTGTCAAAATGAAGTGCTGCAGAAATGGTGCTGGTGAGGGTCACCCAGGGCAGGGAAGAGTCAGGAATGGGGTGATGAACGGAAGGGATATAACTTGATAGGTTGAGGGGCAGACCTAAATAAAATGTAGTTGGGTGGTGAGAGTAGTTGTTCACGCCCCCTCCACCCCACCCCACAGCACCACCACCCCTATATATCGAGTCACCCTTGGAACCTCCTTGTTTAAGTGTCATGTATATGACATATATTCTGTTTGTCGTCAACATAATCTGCACATGCCAACTTTTAGCCCCATGCTACTACAACCGTTATATATCCTGCATTTGTATAATGTTGCTATGTATTATACAGATATATATGCACGTTGAATTGTTACTCATGTTTTTCTCATCCTTGTACCGTACACTTGTCAATTTTTGGTGTTTGTACAATAAACTTATACTTATACTAGTATAGCATGCCGGACTCCGACTGATCTCCCCAAAACATGGTCATCATTTTAATATTGACAGTGTGAAGGCAACATATCATTTCAAAGAAAATTACATGTACTCATTTATATGAAATGAGTATAGATATCAATTAAAGTTATGGAACTATTGGCATAGCTGAAATCTTTACATGTGCAAACTTCACT
The DNA here is from genome assembly GCA_036873755.1 of Hanleya hanleyi. Lineage (NCBI taxonomy): Eukaryota > Metazoa > Mollusca > Polyplacophora > Lepidopleurida > Hanleyidae > Hanleya > Hanleya hanleyi. The sequence continues at coordinate 8,827 of JAVTVY010018789.1, read as the reverse complement.
CAAAATAACAATCCAACTCGAAGAGACCATATTAATAACATGAATCAGAATCAGTTTTATTGCTCTTTTTTGCCATACAGACTAAAGGCAAATTGGAAAAAAACAGGTGTTATCTAGAGAGGCTCATTTTGTTGTCACTGAGTAAAATCCATGTACAATAATGTCTCTATGAAGCTTGGAGAACTGTCAAAGTTGGACCAGTTTAGCTGTCTGAAGTTTTGTAGATCCTTCATTTTGAACTCAATTTGTACGGTACCATAGTGATGATTGAAGTATTGTGTGTTAATACTGTTTCCAATCCAGTACTTGTACCGTACTCTGAATTGCTGGTCAGAAGAATTTTGATCACGCTATAATCAGGCATTGTAGAATCGGTCATTCACGACTGACTGAGAAATATTTATTTTAAACTTGACCAGCCCCGATATGTATCCCATGTCTTGAGAAATTGACAGTGAAAGAAACACAATTTGATCGACTGTATAAATTTTAAAATTGAAAGACATCCTTTTTTTCGATCAAATACCGGCTCTTTAGAGGATATTTTTGGTCAGGTAAAAGACAATTCGATTTTAGGTTGTTCGAGAGAAATCGGTTTGTTAGATAAATTATAATGTAAACTTATGCTTTAAATGTGTTGTGTTGATCACTTTTAGATTGTTTGGATTTGACTTTTGTTGATATACTTCCAAAGATAATAATTTTGTTTGATAGTCGTTATATAGCTGAAATATTGCTGAATGCAATGTTAAGCCATAATTATTCTCTCTCTCACTCTCAGTCCGAGTCTCTCTCTCTCTGAATTGCTGAATTCCATGTTCATTAGTAATTGAGGATTTGACTAGAATAGCACACTTCACAGCAGGCTGAGCAGGTGGGAGTCCACTCTTCAGTTTTGGTGGAAAGCCAATCTTCTGTATAAACAGTACTTACACTCAGTATATATATCCAACAATTATCTTACAGTTCCACCTTCCATCAGGAGTCCAGATGCTTCTGATTAGTGCATATGCAGTATATGAAACCTGCATTATATGGAACATACTTGGGACCAGATTATACATATTCGTGTTGGTTTTAACATGTTTCTGTTTTATCAAGGTTCAAAATACCCCAAAGTATTGGACCATGAATAGGGTCAGTATTTAGAGATTGGTCAGTTTACCCAGGTGCTGGTGTTTCACTGTACAACTTCATTAACTGAAGATTTGGTGCCTATAAGCTTATACATGTATCAAATGACTCTCTTATATACACATTTTGATTGATTAATTCAGGGCTCGAAATTGCCACAAGCCCGGCAGCCCGTGGCTGGTGAATTTAGAACTTGTCTGGTTGAATATAGTTCTAAAACTAGCTACCCAGCCCCACTGGCTGATTATAAAGAATTTCACCTTTGTATGATGAAATATACCAGCCCGATGGTCTGATAAAGTTTTATGGTAAATTCATGCCCTGATATCTTAAATCAGGACTGCGTCTAGCAATCTCCTCAATTAGTCCTGTAATCTGCAATCCTGAGGCTAATGCCTCGGCAAAGGTAACTTATATTTGCCTCATCAGCAGGCATTCTGATTTGAGGTGCGTGATCGCGCGCGCGCACCATCGCGCTCCTGAAAAATAATCCAGGCGTGTGTTTTCCGCGCGCCTCGTCTTTTGCAAAAAAATAAAATGAAACCCGTATTCCTGCTCTTAGAATTCCCCTTTCAATCTTCGTAAATTGTAATTCCCAGCAATCATACAGAATCGTCTCCCTTGAGAAACACAGAAGTTACTTTACAACCCCGATCTCATAGTTATGCACTAGAGGGGGGGCATATAGCGATCGCTTTGTCCGTCCGTCTGTCCGTCGTACCGTCTGTCCGTCCGTCTGTCCGTCCGAATTTCTTGTCCGCGCGATATCTCGGTTAATAATTGATGGACAGGATTGAAACTTGCATGGAATGTGGCCAGTGGCTCATAGTTGTGCAGCGTCGAGTTTTTTCCGAGTTCCGGTATCATTTTCAAGAGTTATGGCCCTTTTCCTGAAATCTCTGTGAATGGGACTTGTCTGGGATGGATCTTGGTTAATATTGTATGAACAAGTATGAAATTTGCATGACATGTGGTCAGTGCCCCACAGTTGTGCAGCGTAATGTTTCTCCCCGTTTCGCCTATATTTTCAAGAGTTATGGCCCTTTGTTCCTGAAATCTCTGTGAATTGAGACTTGTCCGGGCTGGATCTTGGTTAATATTGTATGGACAATTATGAAATTTGCAGGGTATGTGGTCAGTGCCCTGTAGTTGTGCAGCATGAAGTTTCTTCGCGTTTCGCATATATTTTCAAGAGTTATGGCCCTTTGTTCATCAAGTCTTTGTGAATTGGGACTTGTCCAGGCTGGATCTCGGTTAATATTGTATGGACAAGTATGGAATTTGCAGGATATGTGGAGAGTGCCCTGTAGTTGTGCAGTGTGAAGTTTCTCCGCGTTTCGCGTATATTTCAAGAGTTATGGCCCTTTTGTTCTTGAAATCTTTGTGAATTGGGACTTGTCCGGGCTGGATCTCGGTTAATATTGTATGGACAATTATGGAATTTGCATGATATGTGGTCAGTACCCCATAGTAGTTGTGCAGCGTGAAGTTTCTCTGCTTTCAGTTATATTTTCAAGAGTTACCCTTTGTTCATCAAACCTAAATGAATGGGATATATTTATTTGTCCAAAGCACATGTCAAAGTAGATCACATAGGTCCTGAAGTATGAAATTGCCCCTAAAAGAGTGAATTGGATGCAAAATTCAAAGTTCACGATCGCTTCATAATTTCACCACAGTATACTCCCAAGGAATGTAGGTCTCATAACCAGGTCACATTTGACGAAAGCCCCGGGCGGAATATGTACATATATTATGCGAGGCATGCCGAAAAAAGTGACTGAAACAGAATTTTTATAATTTAGCCAAATTAGGCCTCCACAGACCAATACAAAACAGAACAATGGTGGAGCAGTGTCGGATTAAAGCGGAAGGGGGGCATACAATTGCTGCGTTTCTTTCATTACCGAATTCACTGAGTGGTTATACCATAGCAGAACCATGCCATGCTGGGACGGAGTCACTGGGAACATGGTTTGTGTTATTACGTGACTTCTGTCCTGTCAATTAAGTATGGCGGGGAGTTGAGGAGTGTGACTGTCAACATGAAGGCGATCTGTTTCTATCTCTTGTTTCTTTCTCACCATATATCTGACTTCTGTTATGACAACTGTTTGATATAGTCGAGTTATCTACATTTGAGACTGCAATTTCTCTTGCATCGGCTCCGATATTTCTCAGGGTGATGACGGGAAAACGTATGTGAACCACATCGTGTGGTGTTTAAAAAAGCCTGCAAACGCACTCCTGAACATCTTCCAGGCGTGTGATTTTGGGGGTGCTAATCACACCCCTCGAGCTATGTCAGGCGCATGTTTTTCACTCGCTTTCATCTGTGCATATCAGAATGCCTGCATCAGTTTTTAAGTATGTGTTAAAACTTTAAAATGGAGAATATTTCAGTGCCACAAGAATGTTTGCTGCAGCAGGAATCTTAATTGTGAGGGCTGGTCCAGTAAAATGACCATGCAGAGTCTGAACTCAAATTCTTAAAGGGCCAAAAAATTGGTGTAATGTCCAATTGGGAGTTGGAAAAAATTAGGTATGGAGTGAGTGGTATTGTGTCTAAAAGGCAGATGGCTATATGCCAAAAATTACAATGAAGCGAGCATTCCAAGCAATGACATCATGTTAACGAAAATAACTTCCCTGCCTCAATGAATCAGAAGTATGAAACGTATTAGTGCCATATATACATGTATATGAACTTAAAGGATTTGTCTGTTTGCCATTTAGTCCATTTGCCATTTTGTGAGTTTGTCATTTGTCCATTGTCATTTTGTCTGTTTGCCAATTTGTTCACGTCATTTATGAATGTATTCCATTGCCATTCTGTCTGATTGCCTTTTCTTCCATTGTCAGCTAGTCCATTGCGATTTTGTCCTTTGTCATTTTGTCTCTTTGCTGTATTGTCTCTTTGCCAAATTTGTGTCCATTGTCATTTTGTCCTGTGCCCTTCATTTTTTTTGTTCAGCAAACATGTACATACTTATACATTGATGCAGTGCTTTATTGTGGGAGGATCTCTGTAAGATTCAGTAATTGTTTACACTTTGTATGTATGCATAAGTATAGATGCTGTAACCAGAGCTCCACAATCCCCATCCATCCCTGTGTGGTTGGATCCTACTAGCTTGTTCAGGTCAAGGCTACATGTATTCTGAACCACACTGTGGTGGCCTAATCATGGTAAGAGCATTGTCCTCGTAAGCGGTAGGTATTGGGTTCAATCCCAGACTGGGTCATACCAAAGACTTGGAAAATGAAACTTGTTGCTTCCTCGCTTACGCTTGGCATTAAGAGGATAGAACAAGGACTGGTTCGCTCGATGTCAGTATAATGGAACTGAGTGGGGTGTCATGTCTGCCTGACATTTCAGTGGGACAGCACTATAAAAATGGCAGCATAATAGATCTGCTCTGTCACAAGTACATGTAGGTACTCTTGCCCCTCCCCTCCCTTCCCTTCCCCATTGTGATATAGCTGAAAAAATTCACCCACTCACTCACTATATTCTGTGGAAGAGCAGTATCCCCCAGATGTTGTGAATATCATGCCCAATATATGCCCATGTATGATTCTAAAGCCCACATGTTGTTTAGGTCAACAGGCATTTTGGATACAATTTATTAGGTAGGCCTAGTTGCACCTTGAACACATGTGCTGGTGCCTGCTGATATGTTCACCAGCTTGATCAGGCTGCAGTATGTTAGTCAGTGTCCAGACTGTTTATGGCTATTTCAATACTCTTTATTAAATAGATAAGACTGGCCTTCTTCCAAAGGTTAATAGGCTGTGTGTTGGGATGTGGGGGTCAGTGAGTGTGAGTGTAGAGATGTTCAAGCCCCTGTACATGTACTTAAAGGGAGGTAAATCCTCTAATAATTCTGTTATCAAATTAAGTGCAGAATTTTGTCTAACTCTTTCCTCATTGGGGGTTGCTACCATTGCCTCATAGTGATGACATCAATACCCCATTCCAGTGTACATGTATGATGATGCCATTTGAATCCTCAAACAAATCAATAAATTCATTCCACTCATTGATAGCAACACTTAACTTGATCGAGGCTGTACTGTGGAGAGAAATTCTGCAAACATTCTACAAATTTCACTAGCTATCTTGCAGTTCTTGGGATAAATAATTCTGTTCGAAAAATTGGGAGAAATAGGGTACATGGTGAAAAAATTAAATTATTTCTGAACTTTATCAGTTTTGGTATTGTTACTGTATTGGGGAAAAAATTACTTTTTTATTTATTTTGTTATGTCTGCCTGCAAATAGTTGTTTACTCTGTCAGCATGTTTATTTAGTTGGCTGTCTCAAGTAAATTCTTTACATATAATTTACTTACTGGTCTAACTTCTAAGCATTGGTTGTTGACTGTGAGATTTCACGGGATTAACATTTGTAAATTCTGTAACAAATTAGGTAGCTACATTTTATAATTAAAGGAACTGTTCCAGAAGCATCCGGCTCGCTTGTGGTTCCCACATTACTGTGAGTACTGTGAGCGAAAGATGTCTGTATACATGTATATGGATGTTTGGGGGTACTGAACGAACATCGCCAATGTTGACAATGCTACATTACATTCGTTACTGTGTGTTTCACTTCGAAAAAATTATATATCCGGCCCCATGAGCTGTGTGGTTGTTATTTAGTTCGATGGAGCAAACAGTAATTTACAAGAAAAGCAACCAATGACATGGTTTTCTAATTTGTGAATTCACAGTATTGGAAACAATACAACACACTTAACTTCGCGGGAGTTGTATCTGTCAAATATTTGTCATTCAACAAAAAAAATCCAGAACATTTGGAAACCTTGCACTGTCCTTGATTTGTAAGGCGTCTGTTAGTTGATAGTTTGTTTCTCATGACCCGCCCGCATGCTTTATTTAGGGTCAAATAATTACGCATCAGTTTTAATTATTGGTGTTTGTGGAACAATAAAGAGTCGTTTTCCGTGCACAGCGCCTCTTTTCCATGCACATCAGCGCCCTCTAACGGCTGTCTAGAAGGGCTATCCCGAAACAAACCAATCAGAAATCGCGGATAAACGGGAATCCTCTCACGACGTCATCAGTTAGTGGATCACATGGGTGTACTGCAAAGTTTCAAACAAATAATGAGGTTGAATATCACGAATCGCAACAATCATTCCCCGTATTATGTACTAAAAGATATGTTTTGTAAGGAGTTGCCAATTATATTAGTTGGCCGTATTCAAACTAGATGGATTAATAGTTTAAGAAATATATTTGTTGTCAGAAATGAGACTCCAGCTCCATCGCGTGTCTATGAATCGAAATCGAAACTTCACCAGCTTACACTTTCTCCAGCAAAATCTGAATTTGACAGCTGTCAAACAGCATGGTTCTTTTGAATGGCGCAGTAATGTCCTCAGCGAAAAGCCTGGCCAGTTCTACCTGCTACACACAATGTTTCAGTTGGCTGACGTAACACCGGTGGGGACTGTCATAGACCATTTGTTAAACAAGGCGAAACAGCAGGACCCACGTGAGCTTGACATCATCCAAGTTAAAGATGGCGGCGGTGAGACTTCAGGTATGAAACGGTACGGAAATGGTATCATACCTCGATGTCCTTCAGCTTCTTGGACCTGGACTCGGCGAACAAAATCACTATTGTGAATTAAAAAAAAAACGGCCTCTCCCACAGAGATCTCCTGACATAAAAAGTTAGAGTAATTGATCGGAATATCAATATTTCAGGCACACTGATTTGAAAAGTACTGATTTTTGGCTTTCATATTAATTAACAATTAATAATTATAGCATTTAACATTTGTGTTTTGAAATTCAAGGTCATGAGAAACGAAATATCAACTAATGGAGGCCTAAGGTTCACAGTATCGTGCTTTTTTCATTTATAAGTGCGGAGATTTCAGATTAATTTTGCAAAGATGATTTTCAGTGGGTTTCAAAATTTGACATACAAGTGACCTAGGTTTCTGTGGAATCTGCCTAATGCTAATGATCTGACCATTGTGAAGATCACATCAGAGTCATGACTTAATGTATAGTCACTGTAATAAGCAACTGTAATCTCCAATTGTTCAACAGTACGCTTGCTCAAACATATATATACAGCAGGGTTCTTACGGTCATGGAAAATCCTGGAAAAGTCATGGAATTTGGAATTGTTTTCCAGGCCTTGAAAAGTCATGGAATTTCGGATCAAGTCCTTCAATTTTGTTAGAGGTCATGGAAAAATAAAATGAAACTTGAAAATGTCTGCCAGGTCAAAAATTTCTCTGTGTTTTTTTTACCGAAAACGTGATTTTCCCGTACCCGCGAACTTCATTTCGTCGAATGTCGCGTGTTGTCTGTGAAATTGCCAGAATCTTCCATCAGGGGAGATAACTGGTCTTGGAATTCCCAGGATGCATTTGTGAGGGAATGGCGCGCAGATCCTGAAGCGGGAAGGACGGAAAACGCGACCGTGTGAAACAATGCCTGGAAAGTGATCCTTTAGACCATCGTGGCTGTGTAACGAGAATTATCGGCAGTGGTTCGAACGTGGGAAGACCCCTGGCGAGGCCGGCTGCAAGGTTTGCCGGAAAAGCTTTGATATTTCTAACATAATCTTGGATAGTGATGACTGGTCACAATCGTATCTGTGGTACAGCGATCACAACGTATAAAATTTACTCTCGATTTGGAAGCCGTCTGTTGTCGAGTGCGAAGCTAAAAATAGATCAATACATTGTAGAGGGGTGGGCCAATTGGTCATTACATGGCTCAATTAGGTCAGTGTCACGACATTTCACCACATGGAATCTAGTCCGAAAGTATGCTTGACATGCTTTTGTCGTCAGAACGTCGATGCGAAAGGAATTGGTCGTAATTCTAAGTTATTATCTAAGATAAGCACGGTGATTGAATGGAATGGTGAAAAAAAAAGACTGTTGATGGTTGGGGACCGCATCGATGTGGTTGTTGTACATTGTACGTTGGCCAACAACAAAAAAACAAATATTTTTTCTTTGAAATTGTACATCGTTTAGTCAAGTCCTTGCTCCGACACAGGTGTTGTCTTCGATTTTCATGATTTTTTTTTCTTTTAAGCGCTGGACAGACCACTGGGCATTTATCTTCGTTTTGCCACAATTTTACATAACCCTTCCATTACCCACGTGACAGGGCTTACAGGGTTTTATAGGTCAAACCATAAAAAAAAGATGTCACATCTCTGTTAATATAATGAGGAATGGAACAGAAGACAGGCTTATACTAATATCTCATTCTTATATCCTGATGCAGCCGTTGTCCATGGAAAATTTCTGATCTAATTTGTCAGGTCATGGAAAAGTCATGGAATTTGTCCAAAAAAGTCATGGAAAGTCATGGAATTTCATAACTGTGAAAGAGTAAGAACCCTGTACAGAGGCATAGCTAGGTTGTAGTTGTTCCTCCAAATATAGTTTTGGGATGTTTGTCTTATTTTAGTGTTTTAACCGGTAAATTCCTGTCTTTTAATAGACATGATGTAAATTTGTCAGTGTGCATTGGTGCTGATACAGTCAGGGCCTGATCCAGGCCGTTTTTGAACCCGTTATAACGGGTTTGGGCGCCATGAATTTGGGCGCCCAAATGAGGAAAAAAAAAAAAAAAAAAAAATAAAAATATTTTTGTTAGCAAATTCCCTCTGAACAGGCTGAAACCT
>JAVTVY010018788.1:0-74967 GCA_036873755.1 Hanleya hanleyi | reverse complement strand
CAGATAAACTGAGCCTTTCCAGTGGGTGAGGGTGGGGAATCCGTACAGATACCAGATAAACTGAGCCTTTGCAGTGGGTGAGGGCGGGGAATCCGTACAGATACCAGATAAACTGAGCCTTTCCAGTGGGTGAGGGCGGGGAATCCGTACAGATACCAGATAAACTGAGCCTTTGCAGTGGGTGAGGGCGGGGAATCCGTACAGATACCAGATAAACTGAGCCTTTACAGTGGGTGAGGGCGGGGAATCCGTACAGATACCAGATAAACTGAGCCTTTCCAGTGGGTGAGGGTGGGGAATCCGTACAGATACCAGATAAACTGAGCCTTTCCTGTGGGTGAGGGCGGGGAATCCGTAGAGATACCAGATAAACTGAGCCTTTCCAGTGGGTGAGGGCGGGGAATCCGTACGGGAGTAGGGAATATTATTGAAGATTCATTTGTTAGCCATTTACAAGTTTTCTTTTTGTTGAAATCGACTAAGAGTGAACTTGGAGAATGTCGGAGGCATAATTTTCAACATCGGAAGCACTTTGCACCTTCCAACCGTTGAATCTAAGATGCGGCAAGTTTATGGTCAGGCCTATCACACTATCGAACCACCAGTAAAGCGCAAAGTAAAGTGTTTTGAACAAATTGACAAATCACCATTTTGTAGCCCCATAAGAGCAGAAAAATGAACGTCCTCTACTCCCTTAAGTTCACCAATAAGACAACTGCAATCCATTTTAATTACGTCATAGTTGTTACCCATCTATAAAGAGTTTTTTAGAATTAAAAACATGGGAATTTTACTCATAGTTTGAGCTGCAGTGAACACACCTCATCAATGACAGTGAACAAACTTTGTAGAATGTTGGGTTTTGTTAAGAGAAGTTGTAAATTATTTTCCGACCTCCATTCTCTAAAATATTTATATATCACTCACGTAAGAAGTATTTTAGAGTACGCATCTGTTCTCTGGCCACTTGAGTAAACAACAACAACAAACTATGATTGAAGGGACTCAGAGGTCATCTATATCAACTTTGTAATCTCTTCGTTCTTTGTCAATGGAGTAGGATTTTTCATACTATGTTGTTATACAGTTGTGAAAATAATTGTTATGGCTGTTCCGGTTTTCTTTCTCAACTCTCTTTATCCCACCACAGATGTTCACCAGAAATTTACACTGTTTTATGTTAAATCCCAACCGAGTGAATGTTTTTTAAATACCAGGTTATATTATGGGAGTCATACAGAGATACATGAACACTTTCAGAGAAATATCTACATAAAAACCAAGTCTTGATCTACATCTGTCACATAGTACTTTCAAAACCATGGCAAGGTCCGCGTGTTTTAATGTTAACGCCGGATTTATCGCTCTGTTTCATATATTTATTAAATTTAATAATGTGTTACTTTTATATAGCATATGTGGTTACGGTCTTTAGATATTGTTTATTCTTATTTTTGGTATATTATTGTTATCATATGTTATAAAAAAAAATCTTACAAATTTTTTTATTTTGAATCTCAATCACGGTTTTCCAGAAGTTTTTTTTATCAATGCACGTGAAGGGTTTTAGTTTTTAAAATCACCAAAATGACGTAGCGATTTCAATACACGCTAGCGCATTACCATCTCGTATTATATTTCTGGTGATGTATGATCGAAGCTTTTGTTACGTTATTACACTATGAATACCCGCGTCATGTTTATGCAGTGTTAAATAGCTGGTCATATCGGAAAGGAGGCTTTTAATTGTCGTAATGGGCTAAATCGTTTTGTTTTTTTGTCGATTTTCAAAGGTGAAACAGTTTTACCCCATACTTTAGATCCTGAATGAAACTATGGGCTACGCCATTAAAAGGAAATATATAAGTTTTTAATGTTTTTCGTGGTTCGTTGAGTTGTTGGTGGTATTTGACCTTGCATTTTTGACCTCAATCTTGGTATACTTAACATCACATCCCATAATGCATTCATACAAAACATGTAATTTTTAACTGACTTCCTGAATTTTGTGATTTAAATTTTTTCAGTGAAATTGGCCTCGACCATTCGGCCTCAGAGTTTCTTGAATAAGTCTCTGAAAAAGGTATCCATTAAAATGAACGTTCATTTTCAGCGATTGCCTGGTTTTGGGGGCAAATTGACCTTGACTTCCATGTTGATTTGCGACAGTCTTATATATTCATTCGCAAAACATTGCGATTCTATAACTTCCATTCGAATGTTCAGGTCAGAGTGACCTTGATCTTTGATATATTGACAAATTCGGTGCGAGACATTTCCATGATCCCGTGGTTATACTGGAATGTTTCAGCTGAATTTATTCACCAAAATTGAAACAATAATATACATCAATGGGACACAGAACAGAATAGTAATAAATAAATGGTCTTCAATGTTGCCAATTGTACAATTTGGCGGGAATAAAACCCCAAGGGCATTGTTCTATCCCCCCCCCCCCCCCCATCAAAAAAATTAATATACTGAGCATCGAGGCTTGATGAAGAATACTAATTCAATATAACCAAATATAAATAGATGCGAATACTTTCCGAGTTAACATTTATTGTGCCGACCCATTCTTTTGACACCTTCTAAATAATATTGGAAGCGATTGCCGTGTGCCGTGCTAATCAAACATCATAATGTGAACAAAAGGGCGGGCAATTTTGTTAATACACTGTTTATTCTATACACGGAAACATTACATCAGGGTAAGAAATAAGTTACGATAATACATACCGACAAACACACTTACTGCAGAGAGAGTATAGATGTTGACAAAATACGTACTAAAAAATACGTACTATTATTAAACGACGGCGTGCTTGGTCAGGATAGTTACATCCGTACAGCTACATGTATTTATATATCAAAATGATTCCCAATCATCATCCCTTTCCTTTGAACTTGACAGACGTGTTGCCGACGAGGAAACTATATTTTTCGAGTTAATAATTTCTGCGGGATTCAAACCGAAAAGCTTTCAAATTTAAATCTGATTTATTGGTGTAAATTGTTTTGTTATTATTCTTGTCCACCATCCGCCTGGGCAAATCAGTATACGAAACCCGAATGTTCAACATGGGAAGCCAAGAAAATGTTCCTTGACCACTCCAATATCACGTAGATTATAAATAGATCATTCATGTGGGTGGAACACAGATTATTATTTATTATAACAATTTTAAGCCATCTTTACTAATTTTATAAGACTGTCATCCCCGCCCAACTACATTTCTGCTTGCTGACCAATCTCATTAAACTTTACCAGTGGTAGTGAGTATACGCGATCAATTTAGTGAACCACAGTGTTATTAGCTGGCAACCACAAATATGCAGTTCAGATTTGTACACCACAGGTGTGACTTCACACTGTGCCGTACACCGAGATGAACTTATACGAAAGATTGAGATCACGAAAAAATAATGAAAGCAACGCCATACATGTGTGTTAAAGATACTATTGGTGTTATTGATAGACTAAAGTTCAATTCATAAAAAATGCTCTAGATAGTGTTGTGAAAATTAGGTAGTGGACATCCAAACGCATGGTACGATCATACGTAGAAACTTCTGCTCGTAGCCATGCGATAACGGGGCTTTAAATTGCGGGTATTATGTGTTCTAAATGAGCACAGACGATTGGCCCCGTGTAGGAGGCCATCGGATTAGTCATACGCCGAGTACCATGCAGGAAAGACACACCTAACAGAACAATCATTGCCTCATCGAACGTGAGCGGTAGTACTTAATAGCACAATGATTTACCTCGTCCTGTTCTACCACATATCAAGCTGTCTTTACTCTCCTCAAAACAGTCAATCGCCCTGCTCTGAACGTCATTTAACGTTTCAATGTGGAACTTCTCAGCGATTTCCTCAAACATGTTGCTTGACCACATCTTGAAGATACAACCGACGAGCATATGAGACGGACGATTTCAGTGGCCAGCACGGAGAACAACTTCGAACAGGATTATCTCCCTCTAGATATTTGTCCTTTTTGGCTGATAGGTGGCGCCGTGTGAAATACATGCGGAAGCATAGAGATAAGCTAAGGGTAGTGTTAAGTGAAACGTGAAATGCCCTCAGCAAGCTAAGATGATAGTTGATTCTTGACAAACGATGTTTGATTGCATGACATTTGATTGCATGCTGCCACACAATAAGTGTACCCTTAACCCTACCAGGCCTGGTCAAAATGCCCTCCCACCCAACCAAACATTCTGCGCTATCTCTGAGCTTACACTCCGCGACTTTATGGTTTATCATATTGGGGTCATTTTGAGCCTATTTGCATAACCCCCCGATTAGAGGAGCATGGGTAAACTCAAGATGGCGGCCACGTGGGTACCAGAAAAGTGATCGAAAACTATTTTATTTCACATCTCATTAATTTTTGCTTATTTATCATGCAGTTTTGGCGGAGCAATTGCATCAATCAAAATTTCGAAAATCTGGCAAAAAAATCGACCAAAAAATGCCGTTTTGAAAATGACGTCACCACCGCGTACATTCGACCGTCGCCAGTCGGTGAAACGGTGGTCAGCTGGTGAGCCTATTTTCGCAACACAGGTGAGATGGCGTCAGAAATTTGGATTTCTTTCACATTTCTGCTGAGGTCATGGAAAATATTAATGGATAGTCATTCATGGGAAATAATAGTCGTCATTTCAATCGTTTGGTTACATATGAGAACGCCTTGTACTTAAAGATATCGTACGAAAACGCGGAGCGATGCTGTTTTCTAGCGAAGTTTCGTTTTCAAACTGTTCTTATCGCTGATTACTGACAATTATCGATACATATTATCATGAGAAATTATTCCCTATTCAATGCTCTTTGTATGTCACCCAAACTTCGATGGATTTAATTGGCGTAAGCGTTGATATTAATTAAAAAGTCACACCATGTGCGTCTATCCAGGCAACGGTGAACAGCACGAGCATGCTACGCACTTTTCTTGATGCTGTGTATCGTAGCCTGGATAGATGCATATGGTGTGACTTTTTAATTAATATCAGTACTTACGCGAATTAAATTTATTGAAGTTTGGTTTACTGCTCCTCATCATATATCAGTTACATACATATATAGTCGACACCACTGGAGAATTCATCGTGATCTATTCATCTAATACTAGCCTCACACTAACCAGAATATTTCGTATTTACTCTCTGATCATAAATGATTGCTGTTGGCGGGTAAAAAGAAAAATTACATTCTGCTGAGGGCAAACTAACGAAGGTGTTCACCTCTCAAATTTAAGCATTCGAAAACATATTTTCCTAATCTTCTCAAGACGCCTTGTGAACTAGAAGATAGCAACTCAATCGCCTTGAAAACACTAGGTTTTTTCCAAAAGTAACCGCTAATCAACGTCTTTCTTACATCAGAATACAAAGGACAAATAAGTAAAAAATGGTATTCATTTTCCACGGCATTATAATCGCAACACATACATAACCTTGCTTCTCTCGGGATACTATTACTTCCATGTCTGCCGACCTCTATTCGTAACCTATGTGCAGATGTGCGTAGTCTGGTTAAGGCCGTGCGGTGCCGGATATTACGGACTTTCAGCAAATATGGTTCAAAACTGAAGTTGGACTTTAGATATTTATAAACTAACAATCTTGGCGAATCCAAGTCGCCATGCCACGATGCTATAAAATTGTCATGTATTCTTTATTTGAAAGCTGCCAAAAACAACCTTTTATTAACTGAAGTAGGTGATAACCACACATCGGCAAATCCGTTTGAACACAGAATAAATTTTAATCGGGATATCCAATTAGTTGCTCCGTTTTCAGCTTGAGTTTTTAAATGGTTATAGCAGGCCTTATATAGTATACTGTTTTGGGTATAAAGCAGTTTGAACCAATATTTGACAATCCGGACTAACCTGGCACACCGCAACGGATACCGGCCAAATTCACCATATACCGCAGCGTTAGGTGTAGACATATTAATATTAGGTATTTTCTTACAGAACTTTCGATGGACTCTCTCTACAGCGGGTGCATTGTGAAAACCCCAGATTTTGCAAGCATAATTCATTACAGAACAAACATTATATTGATATCTATACTAAGGGGTCACGTCCAATTAATCGAGGCACTTTCTCGATGCCTTCGAGATGGATCGAGAAATTTCTCGGCCGAAACCGGGAGGGCAGAACCGGGACCCCTGACGACGTCTCCCGGTTCTGTCTCGATCGAAACGTCCCGGTTTTCGAGATGGATATGAAACTCATGGGTAATCTCGAAGGGGGTCCCAGTTTGCATATGTCCGTGTTTTATTGCCATTAAATTGTAGCTTGTCCGGGGATAAGCGTTGTGCCGGTACCATATTTTGGGAGCGTTCGTCGTATACGCATATCGCAGTCTAAAATAGAATCCCGACAACGATTTTGTTAAGGATGCATTCCATGTTATTCAAAGTTTAATCGGTGCATCAATGATCTGAAGTTTCCTGAATCCAATTGAAAGAAAACATTTCATTTATCAATATGAAGTATAAACATAAAATTGAATGATCTTCTCACATCGATAATTGATTGTATAACTGATATTGTATATAATATTCAAAGCGGAATAAATGACATATCAAATGGATAATAATGATATGGAATCATGCGATAATTATTGTCCCATGAAATTATTTTAAAACGAAACATGGATCGTTTTAACTGAAAATTTTAGAATGAAGTGTTCGACAGATGTATTTTCGTAGGCGTGTACTTTTTTTTTCATTTTGTATTATTCACTGTAGATTCCAATTTACCGACAATTGCGCTCTTGCGATATAGTCCAAATAAGGCGATTATATCAACAAAGTTTATTTTTCATAAAAGCTTGCCTGCTAGGGGTTAGCGGAAATATTGACAGTCAGAACTAGAGGTGTTGATAATTCACACCACAGTCGGTCTGTCCGTCGGCTTGAAACAGCAGAGAACAGAGGGGTTAATTAATTGAAAGTAAAACTGGGGAAGAACAATTTTGGCAGGTATTCACGTTCTATTATTTATTGCTAGTTTCACACGTCTAGCAAACTAACCAAATAATAAAGTAATTAACGCCCAATTCAGAGTTCAATCAGGGTTTAGGTCATTTTACTATCAACAATACCGCGTTTTGTCTGCGTGAAAAGCTGATAGAGAATACCCATACACTTCGATCACACGTTTATGTTTATATTTTCCAGTTTCAAATGAATTACCAGCCTCTCCCGTGGTCTTCAAGGCAACTGTATTTATGACTATCGGGGAAATCTTTGACGAAGCGTGGTCCAATTTTCAAGTCAATATCCTATCAAATATGTATTTTTAATAAAAATCTCCCATTCTGATATACTTTTCAGAAGAACATGGGACATTTATTCTAGATTTGTAGAATTTATTTCAACGCGCACTTCCTGGACGCATCTCATGAAGTCATTCAAATTCTAAAAACCGGTTCGAAATCAGTTACACTGAATAATAATATTGAGCCAATCTATGCAATTCAATTATTATCTTTCTTTCCGTACATAACGTGTAGTGAAGTTGCGCAGTCAGAGAAAGTGTGCGACCAAAGATCTCTAGACGGAATAACAAAATACTGTTAAATGAATCATGTTTAATGTAATTCATTATCCGTGGCTTTAATAATGCATATGTACTCTCCGATATTAGTTTCGCTGTCACAGAGTAGTATATATAGAGCGAGCATACACCGAATGGTTCAAACCTTCATTTGAAGGCATCTCGATTCCACTCTCGGAGCGAGTCGATTTATTTCGAGGGGAATCGAGATGGGCTTGTGCTTAGAGAGAAAACCGGGAGCAAACCGGGACAACAATCGATAAAGATAAACCGGGACCCTTCGAGACGAGATATTTATCGCTTTTACTCGTTTATCGAGAAACCGTCTCGATCGATTGGACGTGACCCCTAAGCCCCCTGGTCCTACTAGCTAAACAATTTAGAGCCTTTAACCCTTTATCGGCTAAAGTTTGCTGAGTAGAAACAAAGTTTCCATTGAAACTAAATACAACCCCTAAATATACGAAGGAGTTTACAACCTCTAAATCAGCTCCAGCATATGACCACTTTTCGAAAAGGTTAACTCGGCCCCCTTTTCGAAATATCATAACCTTTGTCTTATCGGTATTTACCGACAGCTGCCATTGGTCACAATACTCATACAATACATCTAATTTTGCTTGGAGACCTATTGTCTCAGAGAAAATAGCCAGATCGTCTGCATATAATAATAGATACATAGACAAGTCATCAAGTTTAATAGTATCACCGACGTAGGACAATTTATCTTCTAAATCAGCTATATACATAGAAAATAATATCGGTGACAAGACTTGTCCCTGCATTACACCACAATGCAAGGGGAAGTAATCTGGTTTTCATTCCACAGTGATAAACACACGATCGGACAGATGAATACAGAGACTTGATTATTTTCACTATTTAACCACTAATTCCATATTTCGATAATTTGTACCAGAGAAAATTCCGGTTGATACTATCAAATGCTTTTTTTAAATCTACGAAAACACAATATAGTTTTTTGTTTTCAGTCAGCTGTTTGGTGATTAAACTATACAGAGAAAAAATAGCATCCGTAGTACCTACCCCTTTACTAAACCCAAACTGCGCATCGGGGATTATTTTATTTGAATTTGCCCAATTTAGTACTCGTTGATTTAATACACCAGTAAACACCTTTGCGAGGCAACTTGTTAGTGTAACACCACGGTAATTATTTACATTACTGCTATCACCCTTTTTCAATATTGGTATAATGAGACCGAAGCTCCAGGAGTCTGGAAAATACCCAGACTCGAAGATTGCATTGAATAATTTAACAAGTACAGGTAATAGGACACAATGCCCGGCTTTGAAAAATTCGTTCAACATGAAATCAATCCCGTGTGATTTATTACTTTTCGAAGATTTTATAACACGCTCTATCTCATCAGCCGTAATCGGATTTTCATAGTCTTCGTTACTGATTTGATCTACTGGTATACTCTCATCTATTCTATCAATGTCATTGCCTTCTGATAACAACTCGTGATGCAAGTGTTTGAAATGATTATAAAAAGTATCTGCGGTTATTCTTGAGTTTCTGTTACTATTTTGTTTACTTAAATATTTCCAAAATTGTTTGGGGTTGGCCTTTCTTAACCCGCGCAATTCAACTGATTTCTTCTTAAGAAAAACACGTTTAATTCGCTTACATGCAGATTTATAAGATTTCTTTGACTCAAACATAGCTATTCTATCACCAATACTATACGTCTGATTATAGCGTTTTGTTGACTTAACATATTCTGATTTTAGTAACTTACATTCGTCATCAAACCAATCAGAACAATGTTTAGCTTTGTTAATAAATTCCACTTTCCCGTGCACTATTTTGTACTCTTCTTTGAAGAATGGCTGGGCCACCTCCATGGCACTAAACAAGATGTAAGTTCCTCCACACATAAATTGATCGAGGCCTCAGTCGGAGCAATATTAAATACACTCATGTTCAGTCGGTCACTGTTCGCCACCAATATATCAATAAACTCCTGCTCATGGGCTGGTTCCCATTTCATTTTCTCCACATTAACATATGAAACGTTATCAGCTTCATGCAATGTCCCTTTTCTCATAGTAAAGACCACAGGTGAGTGGGGCGACCAAGTGTTCATATCAAGTACTTCAAAGTTCATTAGCATATCAAAGTCACATTCTCTAAGGAGAAGGTAATCTATAACACTGCTTCCATGTACATTACAAAAAGTAAATCTACCCTTTCCTTTATCCGCGTATAACCTGCCGTTTGCTATACGGAGGCCAGTTGATTTACATAAGTCCAAAATATGTTTACCGTAACTGTTCACCCTGTTGTCCATCGATGTTCGTGTCATAGTCTTATCCAGATTATGAGAGTCACTGTCTTCAAACGGCAATGAACAATCATTCGTTACATAATCGGGTAAATCGCCGGTTCGGGAATTCAGGTCACCGGACAATAATATTGATCCCATCTCAGAATAAACATTGATATCGTCTTGGATTTTCTCGAAAATACTATCTGTGAATACATTGTAAAACGTAGAGTTTTCGGGGGGGACATACAGGCCACAGACATAAACATCTGATTCCATTTTAAAAAAGGTTTTGCTCATCTTAAACAGTTAAACCAAATACAATAACTAGATCTTTTAACACATGTAATGCCAGGTTTCAAAAGACTTCTCACGTAGACAATAATTCCCCCACTATATCTCTTTGCTTTCTTATGCACATATCCACGAGGTGCGTGGAAGCTTTCATAACCAGATAGATCGATCTTACTGTTTTTTGCAGTCCAAGTTTCTGTTAATATTATAATATCATATTCATCTATATAATCGGAAAATGACTCACTGTTCTTGTTTTCTTTAGAAAGCCCTTCAATGTTCCAAACCAAGAATTTCAGTTCACCCTCAGCAGTGCTCAGACACGTCCTAACGCCTGTCAAATGGTGGCCCTGGGGGAGGAGGTGGAGCTGTAATTTCCCTTCCGTCGACAAATAATTTCCGCCCTCTCCAGAATACCCTGCGCCCATTTTGTTTAGCTTGGATAAATTGTCCCATTAAAGTCTTTCTAGCGTGATAAACATCTCGAGGAAGTTGAGGACCGACATTTTGACGCTGCTTTCTCAAGTCGTCTTTCATAGAGAATGCTTTCTGGCGCACGGCTTCGCGGTCAGAATAATAAGTAAATTTGGCTACCATGGGTCTTGTGCTATTTCCCCGTTTCACCCCTAGTCGATGCACTCGATCAAATCGCATTCCATCTCCATTTGTGATTTCGAGCTTGTCGCGCATGAAGGCCTTCATCGCGTTTTCGCAATTTTCTTCTTCAGATTCCGCTATCCCATAAAATAGTAAATTTTCTCTCATCGACCGTATAGTAAGATCATCAATGTCCTCACGTAACCGAGCATTCTCTTCTCTCATGAAACGTAACTCCGCAGAATTCTCTTTGATATCTCCAGTAATTTCATTATTAACTGTGATCATTTCATCTATTTTCCCGTTTGAAAAATTCATACCGGACTCCAGTTCATTCTGTTCACCTTTATCAATTGTAGCTCACGGTCGATTCCTCCCACTCGGTTTGAAATGCTCGACATTTCCCTGTGAATCATTTCTAGTTTTTCGGCCATGTTCATCAGAGAGCTTTGCACAAAAGAGTTGAATTGTACCTGTGAACATTCGGTCTGCCTAGGCGGCGTCAAATTCGCAGCTCCTGGTATAACTAAACCTGGAGGAGTAACGTACTGTACAGGTAAACTTTGGAACGGGTTGTTGTGTAATATTTGGTGGGCCTGCTCGAGCGACTGGGACACAGCTGTGTGAGTACCGTTGTCCATACCTTGACCGCTTTGCATGCTTTGACCTTGTTGAAATGGTCGCGGACCGGTTTGACCACCCCCGGATTCGCGTGCTTCCATTTCCTGTCTTTGTTTTTCCCTTTTCCTCACTTTTCGTGCTAATTTCTTATCTAAATTCAGCACCATGAATGATCACTGGTCAGATAATCAATGTCGTGTTACAGTTTGAAAAAAGCTGCCGCGGTACGCTCCAGTGAAATATCTGAGAAAACGGAGGCTTCAAAAGCACGACCTCTCTCCGCGGTGTCTGTCGTATCAATCGACGACTGTTATTTCGGATGAATGAATATTCATTAATATTGCCCATAACCTCACAAGACATGCGAAAGAAATCCAAATTGCTAACACCACCTCGCCTGTATTCAGTATATTTCTTTCCTTTTTTTCATATGGGTTCTTTCTTTTGGCAGTATTTACTGATGCGGTACAACTCTCGAGTCGTCCAAAAGGTTGGCTCACTCTTGGGCATTGTGAAAAATGTAAGTATCCTTCTGCGGGTACAATGAATACTTCACTCAGTTACATTCTATTATGTTCATAAAGAAACCGATGCGAAATTATGTTACTGAAAAGAGAACATGGTATGTTAACCCCACAGAAAATAGTATCTGATAGTTTAGATATGCTGAGAGAATGGGCTATTCAGAGATAACAGGAGCAACGAGTTTGAATTATTACTTGACGTTTATGGCACACATTAAACGAAAATAATTTAGAGTGCACACTAAAGTACATTTAGTTGGAACAAACAACCTAACCGTAGAGCTTGCCATTTTTACTTGATCAATATATTTTTTGCAAAACAACCGACTGTTGACATTATCCTGATTAAACTTGTTGCATGCGCACCGATAGCACTCGCTGATGAAGATATCCTCCCTAATACAAATGTCCCCGTGCGTGCCAATAGCTAATATATTTGGAATAATGCATTTGATCTAATGTATTTGGCAACTATAGAATATGCTTATCTTTCTTCCAGTGCATATATATGGGAATTGTTCTGTATGGTCCAGCCATTGCCCTTGACGCTGGTAAGTACATCCTGCACATTCTTGCCGAATTTAAATATGCTTATAGTACATGTATCTTACCGGGTCTTTTCATTATGTCAGGTACATTACGTTGATAGGCACGACACCGGGGGTGCGTTGTGTTTAACATTACATATCCTGGAATATAGACCTTGCACGATCAGAGAGCGACCTTTCTGTTACCTTCTACTTTCTAAGAGACTGAGGTTGAACATCGAAAGAAAACATTATCTCTTGGATTCGTATACCTTATTTTTCAGATGACGTATGGTATAATAATAGAGATTCAACAATGGCCTAGGCCAAACTGAACTGTTAGTCCAGAAGAAAATATATGCATAATGGAAACGAGACGAGATATGGCCTCAGCGTTATACTTGAGAAAATAGCTCTCATGGATATCCAATATTTCAATCGAATAGGACCGAAGCCTCTCGGAATATAATATTCGCGATGACAATTTTCACTTGTGTATTAAACTTCGAAAAATCTTTTTAAAGGAGAACTCGATACCATTCTATCGGGTAATAAGCAAGCTAAGGCAACGAAGTAAGATAACGAATCGGTTTGTTTGTCGAATGATTTTAATGCAGAATTCAACCCTATGGGCTTAATTGATGGGAACAGAATAGGAAAGAATAGTAGCTGAGCCCTTTTGTATCGCCAACTTTGAATACCTGTTAAATGAATTCATCTGTTTACGTATTTCTACAGTTGCTCATTTCCCCGTCTGGGCTTCCATCCTTATCGTTGGACTGTCGTCTGTTATATACACATCTATCGTGAGTATTACAATGCAAACAGGATTGTTTGTGATAGGACAAACATTCCAATGTAGCTTTCGATCGGTTGCCTCTCCTCCCAACGCCCACAACGAAATAAGATAATTAAAAAGTGTTTTAAGGTTACTATATCGGGTCCCAGTTGCGTACGTGTACGTATCACGATTTTGCTTAATTTCGAGGTAGTGCTTGTTGTATTCAAACAAACTACACATTTTCTGAAAGCCCTTGATTCAAGGAATTTAGATAAATAAAACCTTTCTCGAATTATTAAAAGAATCAATTGATTTAAAGATAAATCATGTCATTTAGAAAAGCATAGCCCTCAAAATCACGCGCTCAAAACTCTCTCAGTTTTCATCAAACAAACTTGCTTTTTCGGAATAATGAACTTTACCATTTGAATAAAAATAGGTTGCCTCAGTTTTTTTAGTTAGGGCCTAGAAGTTATTTTATCGTCGTGCAAAGTTGAAGATTGAAAAAATCTACAAAAACTCGACCTCTCTCCACCAAATCATAAATAATTCATGAACAGGGCCGAACTTATAAAATTTGAGGCAACCTTTTGAAGATCTACATGATTGGAATATTGTGTCCATGTTCATGTTTGTACATCAAATAACAAGAGAGAAATTAGCACGGGAAAATCCACTATTTGTGGCCCAAATCTATACCTGCTTTTGCTATGCCTTATCTCCCTTTAGGAAGATCCTTACAAATAGTTGAAAACGAAAAGTTGTCTCCCCTTAGGGAGCTCTCTCAGCTCAGCTAGGTTACTTAAGCTCTGCCCAAACCACAATCTTCCTCTTTCTCTAGTTGTACCTCCTCAAGTGTGGTGCATATCAGGAAGTGTCCTATAAAGTGCTGGTTTGGTTGTTGTTGTTGGTTTTGACCTTCGGTTATACCTTTGCTAAACTTGTACTTTCTATTGCTGTATTCTTGGACAATCATATCTGAGATTTCTATCCCGGTTGTTTCTAAATCTTGTCGCTCGAGTGGGCAGTTTTGGACTCGCTTAGATGCTCACACGGTTTGCTTTGCGTGTAAAGGTCACTTGTGTTATCGGCAGGCTACGTGTTCAGAGTGTCAATCTTGGGATACTTTAACCTGGAGGAACTATGCCCAGGCGCGTCGGGCTTATTTATTGCATGCAACTGAAGACCCGGCGTTATCGGAAGACGATAGACGTCAAAATGAGATTGCGTTAGTTGGGGATCTGAAATTTAACGAGGACCTCGTGGGTTCAAATTTGGATTTGTCACATAGACTTAAAAGTCCGGCTTTATCATCGGTGTCTGTTACTATCCCTCCTAGTGGGACCGTCGCACGAGGAGATAGCGATCATGTTCTAGACAGTCTGGCTTCTACTGGTAAAGCTTTGTCTGGGGTTCCTGTGAAACCAGTTTCTTTGTTCGGGACAACAAAGGTCTCTAGCCCCAGGTCGGGTTTGCCTGAGCGTTCTATTGTTATCAACGAACAAAAGATTTCTGCTTCACCGCGTGTCATTTCTCCTAATCCTTTGTCAGTCGGTCTATCTTTGGCCGGTTCTTTCAAAGAGAAAAAACATCATCGATTGTCGACTTCACCTTTACGGTTTAAATCTCGTTCTTCCTCTGTTGTTTTATCTAAAGCAGCTCTTCGCTCTATGGAGGGTCGTTCGGACTCTACTTTGAATTATCAAATTGCGGATTTTCAGCCTCCGGTTTCTACGTTTGTTGACCCGTCACTTCGTCGTTCCCGTGCTTCCAAACGACGCTCTTGTACATCGCAACGCCGTTCACGTTCTCGTTCGCCTGTACGTCGTTTTGTTTCTCCGCCTCGACGTTCTGTTACGCCGTCTCGTCGTTTTCATACGCCTGTACGCCGTTCTCATTCACCTGTTCGTCGTTCTCGTTCTCCTGTTCGTAGAGTTCGTACACCGAATCGTCCTAATACTTCTTTACGGCTTTCCCGTTCTCCGGTTCGCCGTTCTCGTACTCCTGTTCGACGTTCCCATACGCCTCCATGCCGTTTGCCACGTCGTTCTTCCTCACCTCCCCGTCGGGGTCGTCAAGTTCGTCAGTCGCAGGCTCCGTTTCTTGATCAGTCTTTTGATCGGTTATTGTCTATCTCTCGCCGTCGACACGTCGTTCTTTCTCCCGAAGCGGTTTTGACGTCTTCGTCTGATAGCCAAGATTCTTCTTCTTCTGTAGTTCGAAGGATTCGTCTCAGATGCCTTTTGCTGATAAAATGGCAGCGCTTTTGGCTCTCGTTCCGGACATGCCCGTTTCTTCTAATGCTGTCTCTTCATCTGCTCGGGTTAAATGTCCGACAGCGACTTCTTCCGCGTTCACGTCGACGTCTACTAAGACCCCTCTCTCGTGTGCTCCGTCTCCAGCTTGGGAGTCTAATTGTATTGCGTTTGATCGTCAATTGGAGGAGGACAACAAGTTTAAGAAGCCCTTGTTTTCATTTTACCAACTTCATGATAACGTTCTTCCCGACAAACCGCCCAAAGGTGATCGTGATTTGAGTCAGGTTTCGAAATCATCTAATGCAACTTCGGTTTCGGTTCCTATCAAAGTTGTTGATAATGTTATGGAGATGTTGCTGGCAATGCAACGTATTACATCTTTCGCGGATTGGTTTCTGTTGGCTACTTCTCGGATTACCTTGGATCCTGCGTTACGTCTGAGCGATGGTTCGGCTTCTTTGTCTTCTGGTCGTCTTACCTATTTACGAGCTTTCATTGACACACTCAATATAGCTAACCGTCATACTATTGAGGCGAGTGCTTTTTCTTATGTTTCGCTTCTTCAAGCTTAGCGTAAAGCGTTGCTTCAGTTTGTCAAGCCTGACGTTCCATACTTTGTGAAGGATCAACTGTTACAACAGCCGTTATCCTCTAAGTTTGTTTTCAACAATGCTATCGAGTCCGTCATGCCTAGTGTTCGTGAGGAACGGACTTCTCGTTCGATTGCTGCTGCGGCTCGGCGTCCTGCTTTTTCCGTGGATCGGAAACCTAACCGGAATCGTGTATCCAAGCCTACCCAACGTGAGGTGTTTCCACAGGATAATTTTCGTGGCTTCGACAAGCCTCCACAAGCCCGTGGCCGTCGTTCCACCCGTGGGAAATTTTCCAGACGTAGGGGTGCTTCCAACAAATGACTATCCGTTTCCCGTTTTCCATCATACCAGAGATTTTCAGCCTTCCGCCCTTTCGCCCAGTCGTCGGCGGCCGTTTACAACATTTCTGGGAGAATTGGCAGCTTATAACAGACGACGACTGGATTATCAAGACATTGAAGTATGGTTTCATCTTCAACTTTCAGTCCCAGCCCAGACTCGTATCTCGGTCTCGTCCTTCTCTACTGCCAGTTCCCGCAGGACACGTGCAGACGCTTCTGTCCTCTGTCGCCACGCTCATCGCCAAAGGTGCCGTCAGAGAGCTGCCACATGCCGAAGACAGCGTCGGTTACTACAGTCATGTCTTCCTGGTCCCGAAGAAAGATTCGGACCAGATGAGGATGATTATCGACCTCAAGAGATTAAACAAGTTTCGTCTCATCATACCACCTCATTTCAAGATGACGTCGGTTTCATCGATTCGGGCCCGCGTACATCACCGGGATTGGTTGGCCTCAATCGATTTACAGGACGCATATCTCCATATACCTATTCATCCTCGTCATCGGCGTTTTCTTCGTTTCACCATCAACGATCGTCGGTTCGAGTGGCAAGTCCTCCCATTCGGAGTCAACATCGCTCCATGGCTTTTCACCCGTATCACTTCACCAGTCATGGCGTTTCTCCATCTACGGGGCATTCACATGGAGGTTTATATAGACGACATCCTCTTGTGGGCTGCGGACAAGTCCCTACTCAACGCGCAGGTCCGTTTCACTCTGCTCGTTCTACGTCATCTCGGGTTTATTCCTCACCCTCAGAAGTCAGAGTTGGTTCCAGCGCAAATTCGCCGTTACATCGGGGCTGTGTTCAATACTCGTCAACAACTGGTGCGCCCCCCAGAGGACCGGTGGACCAAAATTCAGGTGTTGATACTAAGGTTTTTATCATCAACTTATCAGACACGTCAGCAGTGGCAAAGCCTTCTGGGTTTACTCACTTCCACGCAGGGCCTTACCCATTACGGTCGTCTCCGGGTTCGGCCGCTGCAGTACCATCTGTTTCCTTATCTACAGACGTCATCCCTCAATCCTGCTGTTCCGGTATTGACGTCTCTACATCCACATCTGATTTGGTGGCAGTCCCGCCACAACGTCATGCGGGGAGTTCCATTCCGATTTCCTCCTCCGGATCACCATCTCTACACCGATGCTTCCGAGACCGGTTGGGGAGCCCATCTGGACGGTCTGGAGGTGTCCGGCAGATGGTCGAGTTTGGATGCCAGACTTCACATCAACATTCTGGAGATGAAGGCAGTCATCCTAGCAGTTCAACATTGGAGTTGGCGTCTCATGAATTCGTCCCTTCTTATCGCTACGGACAACTCTACGGTCATTGCTCACATCAACAAGATGGGTACCACCCGATCTTTCTCAACGTTTCGTCTGGTGTGGGATCTTTACGACTGGGCTCTCATTCATCACTGTCATCTCAATGCTCGCCATGTCCCGGGTCGGCTCAATGTCTTAGCGGACCGCCTGTCTCGTCTCGACACCGTCCTTCAGACCGAATGGCAACTTCATCTGGAGGTTTTCCGTCAGATCTGCAGCGTCTGGGAGACCCCCTTGATCGACCTGTTTGCGACGAGGAACAATGCGCAGCTGGCCCTCTTCGTCAGCCCGATTCTGGACCCTCAAGCCTTCGCCATCGACGCTCTTTCAATCAACTGGGACAACTTCCTGGCTTATGCCTACCCACCCATGGCCCTGATTCAGGAAGTTCTTCAAAAGATTTCTCAACACGACTGCGTCGTGCTGCTCGTGGTTCCGTGGTGGCCTCGTCGTCAGTGGTTTCCACTTCTCACTGCTCCGCCACGTCGTCTTCCAGTTTGGCCCAGCCTGTTGCGTCAACCTCACGGGATATTTCATCACAATCCGCGGTGGCTCAACTTACACGTCTGCAGACTATCCAGACTATAGTCGGGGCTCTCGTCGTCTATTATTCCTGTCTCTTCAGCCATCCGCAGTGCGTGACATTACCAAGAATACTATTGCTTCGCGGTTGAAGAAGACCATTAAGTGGTCATATCAACTTGCCATTGACGCTCCCCCACTTTTGTCCTCTGCTTCTTCCCATGAAATTCGTGCCATCGCTACATCTTGGCCTTTATGGAAGAACTTATCCCTCCATGGCATTGTCCAGTCTTGTGCATGGACGGCAAATTCTACGTTCACCAATTTCTATCTGAGAGATATGTCAGTACAATCAGATAGGGTGACCACGCTTGGGCCGCTGGTGACTGCCCTGCACGTGGTCCAGTAACTTTCAAAAAAGGGGGGGGGGGCATTTTCGTTCAGCGCAGCAAGTCAGTCAATCAGCCAGCTTGCTGCATCATCTCATCTCTCAGTCATATCATATGTCCACCATACTACATGATCACCTAAGAGAAGCAATATGTCAGCCTGCCAGCTGCCATCTCACAAGTCATCTTTCAAGGCCTGACACAAGGGTGAGTTTGGGTTTTCTTTTTTTTTTTAGGTATACTTTGTGTCACTTTCAGGTTTAAAGTACAGAGAGTTTGGTGCATGAGAGCAACTATGACCCTTCTTACTAGATCATCTCAAGAGAGACAGCTGCTGTCAACTCACAAGTCATCTTACAAGAACTGACACATACGTGAGTACTACTTTCAGGTTTGCCACTTTCAGCAACAGGGACTAAAGTACAGAGAGTTGACGTAAGACGGTTGGTGGACTAAAGAGTGGTATAAGATGGGCACCTTGTATGCAATGATGGCGGTACATGACCACATCTCGTCATACACTGATTACCACTCGAATACTCACAGCGCCCGGGCCCGAGTTCCTTCGTTGGGGGTAAAATTGTGCACCACATCCACGATCACGGCTACATGGATGAGTACATGCAACTATCCATTATGATTACTCCATGACTACCCACAGCGTCACCGACCAGGGTCCCTCTTGTCGAGTACTAGTGTGCCATGTCCGTGATCATCTCAGCGGTTACTCAGCCTGCTATTGGAACTACAACAAGGCCGAGGTGCTCACCTCCTTATGTTGGTAGTGAGGCATAGCAAAAGCAGGTATAGATTTGGGCCACAAATATTAAACATTTATAAACAATGTTAGTATTTGTAACCAAATCAAACCTGCTTTTGCTTTGATTGCCCTCCCATCCTGCCCCTCACTCCACGGCCTTGCACCCCACACGTCTCGGGCTATAACAGTGAGAAAGAGGGATATTGTGGTTTGGGTAGAGCTTAAGTAACCTAGCTGAGCTGAGAGAGCTCCCTAAGGGGAGACAACTTTTCGTTTTCAACTATTTGTAAGGATCTTCCTAAAGGGAGATAAGGCATAGCAAAAGCAGGTTTGATTTGGTTACAAATACTAACATTGTTTATAAATGTTTAATTTTTGGCGATCGCTTGAGCCACGCTAATCCCCTGCATTTTTTTTTACTACAGTGCACTAATTTTCATAATTTCTTATTCCCCCAACTTGTAGCTTTGACTGTGTACTCTGGTATAAGACAAAAAAGCAAAAATCGAGATTTTTAAGCTTTGACCCGATGCATTAACCTTAATATACAAAAATATGAATTGACCAGTCAAGTGCTTGAAAAGTGGAAGATATCCCTTGATGCACCGTTGTTATCCCGTGATGCACCGTTGATATCCGGTGATGCACCGTTGTTATCCCGTGATGCACCGTTGATATCCCGTGATGCACCGTTGACTATAAAACTCCATTAGGAACGAAATACATTGTAAATCCCGACTGCACTTCCACAAAGTTGTCAAAAATAATACCCAATTTAACCAATAATTCCTTTTTTCGACAGGGAGGATTTAAAGCCGTCATCTGGACCGATGTTTTCCAAATGACAATCATGGTGTTTGGTCTTGTAGCCATATTCACAAAGGTACATTATGCAATAGCGTTGAAGCGGAATAACGTGTAAAACATTGATGAGCAGGTGGATGGTGGTATAAGATTTGTGTTCTAGAAAAAAACTGTCAGCTAATATGTCATTAAGCTTCATTTTTCGAGAACAATTATTGACAGTCAACACCACCTTTGTTATTGAGCACATAATCTCTCTGTCTGGGCTAATCTCAGAATAAAACCAAAAAAAACACGAAAAAAAGATCAGTAGTATAGAAAGACACTGAAATTTGTTATGTTTCTATTTTTTGTAACAGTCCTTGGTTGATATAGAAAGTATTCGAGATTTCTGGGCCTATAATGTGGCGGGAAAGCGGATCCGAATGTTCGAGTAAGTATTAGTGGATTAGCAGCTTGCATATTATCCTCTCAGAAGAACGTATCTAGAAATTGTTGAAATTTCAGCCACGCCTGTATGGCGAAATAAGCTGCACGTGTAAGAAATACTAACCGACATGATGGCGGAATAACCGTTTGATAACAGCAATGACATTTTTGAAAAATCTGACAATCGCATTTTGCAACATTGACATTATACATCCAGCAACACCAACAATTCTGTTTGGTTTTTTTACATTTTTTATGTATTTGTTCAGTACAGCACACAACAAAACTCAAACAGTACCAATCGTCCACTTGCGTGACAGGACTGTACTATGGGTATCAAGTATCAATATTGATCAGGTTTTTTCGAGAAACCAGAAAGATACCGAATATACAGCTATCGATTAACACTCTTTCAGCCATCTTCACAAGTCCAGGTAAATCCTAAATCCTCACAGAGGGTTTACCTGGACATTTTTGGTGATTCGATTGAGTTCTGAGTCGATGCCTCTATTATACAATCTCGTAGATTTCTTCCCCCCCCCCCCTCCCCCCCGCTTGTTTGGAATTAGCATGTCGATATCCCCAGCCTGCGGTTTTTGCTTTGACTTCCGATGTAGATTTCCGCTTGACATCAAAGCAGTTTGGTCCGCGATGAAATTGAAACTTGTCACATCTCATACCTCGCAGCAGATTGGCCTAATCAACCAGCTTAGCGCGCTCACTGATTGGGTTGATTTAGGGGAAACCCCTTCATCTGTTTATATCCAAAACTCGTATGGGTAACTAACCAAGCCAGTGTATCGATCCCAATAGATCGATCGATACACTGGCTCGCGAGGATGTCTTTCAGCTTGCACACTCCCACGTCTTACTGTTCAGTAATTACACTAAAATAACAATAAATTACAACATTACAAGCGTCTAGTCCGTCATTCATAATCCAGTCGTCGTCCATTAGAGAATATCCGCGTCCATAATCCAAAGACCTATTCCATTTTCCACATAACAGTATTAGCACCAAATTCAAAACGACAATCATAGTATACATAAACATAGGCTTGTTTCCTGCAAGAGAGAAGCGGTCAACAGTTTTCAATGATGCCGGCAAGACATCATGATGTTCCAAAAATATCAAATCCGTATCGCTGATCAGTATTCTTAATCCATAATATTCGTTATAGAGTCGTCATCTAAAAGAATGATGTATCTCAGTCACGCTTTGATTGTGACTGTTCATATGAGTACCATGAGGATCTTGAGGTACATGGGTTCATACGGCCCCTAGCCCCGGGTTAAGCGGAATTAGACACAAGTTACGAAACGTAGCGCCATAGATCTTGCACGCTACGTTCGTATTTTGCTATCAGCATGCGATATGTATCGCCAAATTTGAGAAACTTTGAGTGGAGGCGCTTGGTGGAATAGCCCTGTTTTATAAGTTTCTGCAACAATGTTTTGTGACGTTGATTAAAATCATCACATTTAACACAGGATCTAGCAAATGTCAGTCACTGAATGATTTTCTGTATGTATGAATTTTGAGAGAGAAATAATAGCTCGGGCATCACCAGTATTCGAACCCACAGCCCGACTGAACGCACATTCATAAAGACTTTTTCAGCTAGTTCTGTACATCGCAACACCGGGAGAGGAGGACGGTGATCACAGGAACAATCCACGGGCGCAGTACCTATGGGCCGCCATATCTCAGTCGGTAGAGTAAAAACGTGTTTAACTGGGATCGTGGGTTCGACTCCTGTTGACAACCAACTAATTCTTTCTCTCTCAAACATATCACTAGCCGAGCAGCAACTGGGAGGAGACTGTTATGAACGAAACTTTTTTGGTCGTTTTCAGATTCAACCCGGATCCCACAATACGGACAAGTTTTTGGACGACCTTTGTTGGCGGTACTTTCTTTTGGTTTGCCATATCCTTCAACCAACAAGCCGTGCAGCGTATAGTGTCTATGCCAACACAGCGGGACGCCAAAAGGTAGTTCCGCTATCGACATCGATTATATATTACCCCAAACTGGAACGTCTGCTAGTGCCCGTGAGATAGAATGGAGTGGTATCCGGCGCTTGAGGGTTGGCGAATGTACTTCCATCGTCTATATTGCCCCTCAACCGCCCCCACCCATTCCCAACTCAATCTCGCAACAGAATGCTGTAAATAATACTGTGCACTGCGTCAGACCGTTTCTGAACCTAAAGCACTCAAATTGATATTATTTTGGGCAACATCTATGGGTTGATTTTAGAGAGGCATTGAAAATTCACATCACCAAACACGTTTTAATAGAATTGCGTCGTCGGAAAACTGAAGGCATTGTCTGCTCCATAAGACTATTCACCTTTCGCACATGTGTCATTTGGAGCCTGATGCCAGCTGATAACCTTGGATATTTGATCGATATTTTAATCATGATTACATGAATAATGACATATCGCGTAGTGGAAGTATGTGGGACAAGCTCTATGTAACTAATTATCAGGGATACATCTCTCTGGGAGAAAGCTTGGAGGTGACATGACTAGGCATGAAGCCTACGAGAGTAACGAGGATTAACTACGGGTGAGAGGGTTAGAAATTAGGTACTGTTATTCGTGTTGAAAATCAAAGGTTTAATTCCTCCGGGGTCATCTATTGTTCTAGGATTCAATTAGATTTTACTGAAGGTCTTGTGAAAATAGCCACTCAGAAACTAAATGTCATTAAATTTTGTAAGCACTGTGTGGTCTTCACACAGCTTTTGAACTATTTCACCACAATATGCTCTGTGTATGTTGTTCAAGTCACGAACATAGATTTGTGCAAGTAATCCTGTTGACAAGGCACAAATCTATGTTATCACATCGTGCTTTCTTTGGCTAGGGTGTATGCCATAACCGAATCCACGAAGACGTGTATAATATAACTGTGTCTCTAAGATTTTAGCATGTATTCCCTATGATACATTATGTACGTTGAATAGGAAGCAGAAAACAAGGGCGAGAGCGGTCAAGACGACGACACTTTCATTCGAAACGTATGGGGCGTTCGGCAATTGCACTCCATTCAGTATCAGACACCAGCACATTACATACATTCACGTACCAGTGTCATTTCCGACACACGTCCCACAACATTGCTTCTTCTCACAGCCACGATCGCGCAATATCTTACACTCGCACATACCAACAAGTTTATTAACATTTCCATCATTGTTAAAATCCATTGCCCTTTTCATTGGCTTATTGAAAGACGAACTTGCATACCCACTACGTATACAAGATTACATTGGTCTGCGCACCAAAACCATTGCTGATAGCCATCATGACAAACAATTCTCATCAAAGTTTTCATGTTTTGTCTCACACGTATAGTTATGATCAGAATATATTAATTCGTTCATTTGAGTCAGTACTTCGAAGGCTTCCAGCTTCAACTGAGTCAGTTCCGAACCGCCATGAACTGCCTATCTGGGTCATGTTGCAAAGGTCACACGAACACAGCGTTGATTACCGAACTGATTGCGATGAATTCGTAACTCAAGAGCTAATCACATTGATTTTGTTTCTATTTGCTATACAGAGATAAAACAATAGCGCTTTAACAAGTCCAGGTAGTAGAATTACAAGCCAGCGTAGAAAATTGTATTTCAAAGTTTTCCAATGTGAGCTCACCGAACTCAGCGCTATTCCACTTCTACTTCCATTCATTATTGAAGGTCAAGTGATCATCCATGATTTACAAACATGCCAAGCGAATTACCCAAACAGGATCCTACATTGGGCAATGTTATTATGTTTACGGTCAGAGTAATATAATTCTAGAAATATTCAAAAAATATTCTCCTCTAATAAAGCGTAAGTTTCAACGAAATTATTCTTGGCATTTCTCGAGAATGTTGACAAGAGTTCAATTACCAGTGTTAATCAATTGTTCAAAATTTATATCAGAAATGCTGAATTGATTGAACTTTGCCGGTACGTTACCAATCTAGGTAAGCCAACATGGTAAATCAGGGGAATACCATCCAGACTTAACGCTATGAAAACTTCGTGCGAAATGTCGCTGATATTCTGCGAAATACCATAATAAGCCAATCACGACAATTCCTGACTTTTCTCTCTGACAATGATTGACGTTTACTTCACGGAGATTAACATCTTCGCGCGGCACAATCTTTTGATATTTTCTACCGGCTAACAAAGCCAGACTTTTCGGCGGGAGTAAACTCTTTGATCTTGACGGTTTACATGCACACTGTCTGGAAATGATGCCATATTTGGATACTGTTTCTCGATAATGTTTATACATATTAGTCCACGTGCTACCGTGTGTAATTGCTGTGGGCGTGATTTCAACAAGCTAGCCACCTGGTTGGCTAACAAATTTAGTTTCAGATTCGCATGGGATTTATATAGGGCTGAATTCAGATATAATATTCTGTGATATTATATCTAAGTTTACTGAGATTGGTACGTTACATGTACAATGTGAATTTGTCATGGCCATTATTGTTATCTCTTCTTATTGCCAGGGTTCTCCTGTGTAGTGTTCCAGGATTTTATGTACTGGCCATTCTCGCCACCTTGGAAGGTTTTGCTGCATATGCATACTACAGTAATAAAAGATGCGACCCTTTTGAAGAGGGAGTGATATCCAATTCCAACGAGGTATAATTAATTACGCTAAATCTAATTGACAAATCGTATGAACAAATAATTTAATGCAATATGATGTAAACCCTATTAATCCATTACAAAATCATAAGCACTCTAAGCTATGCCTCCTAACAAACTTGTCGATTTGTATTTGAGATACAGGGGGTTTAAAATTCGTATTTTTAGATCCTGCCGTACTTTGTAATGGAGCTGTTTTATAGTTTGCCTGGTTTTCCTGGAATATTCCTGGCCGCTCTATTCAGCGCTTCGCTTAGGTAAGCAAAATCATCGTTCCCTAGGAAAGTTTCCCGAACTCTTCTCATCCTGTTTTGAATTGCAAATTGAATTGTAATTATGTACCCAATTCCTATGAGAATGGGTATATAAATAAAGTGATGGCGGTGAAAATAGGAATCAGGAAACCCGAGTGTTTGGGGATGCCTGCATCCAGATTAAATTACGTTATTTCACGTCAGGTAAAACTGATACAGTGCGAATCCAAATTGTTTCAATAATTCTATGGTGGATCCGAATCAGATAATTTGGTGAGATTTCATGTAAGTGGGGCTAAGTTTAGCGACTTTATATCGCATAAAGCGTTGCTAGGATGCTATCAGTCGAGTGGCGATGTGATTGATGCTACTCCTCATTAGACGTTTCATGAAAATAGTTGTGAATGCGACGAAGCACTGTAGTCTGGGCATCCAACTTGTCGAGATAATTCAATGGGGACGCCGAGCAGCAATGGTGATACATCTAAAATGTCAAAAGGATATATTTATATAGATATATGAGATATATATATATCTTTCGCATATATATCTGATTAATAACCCAGGATTCTTGCTGTTTTGTGCATCCGTGATATCGGGGATATTGCATATACTGGTGTGTATATCTCTCATATGCATGTATTGATGAGTATAACTTTATTTCCCCAGCACGCTGTCATCGGGGTTAAACAGCTTGTCAGCTATAACATTGAATGATTTCATCAAACCGTTCTGGCCTAAATTGAAGGACACCAGAGCGACACTTGTGGCCAAGGTTTTAGGTAACTTTTCTTCTGAATACAAGAACTACTCTCATGCTGTTACAAGACATACCTGGTTATTCAAATGTCGAGGGAATAAACAACGACCGATAAAGCAGAAATATTGCACCGCTTGCAGTGAACTATCTGTACACGTGTCAGCGTTGACATTTGTTCTGCAGTTACCTCCCAACATATCAGAGACTTTAGGCAAACAATCTTTGGCCATTCCACAGATGGATCTCGTGATTATGAGCTTGCTCGATGCCAATAATATTTTTAGAGCCACGGATCAAACTTTCAAAGAGTTTGTTTTTCAAACATTCTACTAATTATCAGAAGTAGGGGACTACAGTTACGACAGCAACCGGCTGTCAAAACCTTTTTCTCTCTATTGATGCAAATAACAAATTGAAAGCACGGAATACACAGATAAGTTGTTCTACGTAACCCTTCTAACTGTTTAGTTCCAAAAATGCCATTCTTTATAACATGTTGAATTGTAGCAATATCCCGGATACTATATACACACAAAAATCGTAATAGCATGGGTTGTACAGAAATCGTAAATCTTCGAAATGCAATATTTCAGCACTCCGTGTTAATTACGAAAGAGCCAAAATTCATAGAATCAGTGTCGAACTCTCATTTATCTCATATTTTCTTTATGGTCGAAGGCTGCCTAATGGATGTCGGATCTCAAGCTATTATACCATGAAGCAATGTTGACAAATTCTCTAGGTTAACAACTGAAGTTAAAGCAGGTATATTTACAATGATGTCAACTGGTTAACCTCGAACCTATATTGTCTGTATTGATCTCTCGGTTTCCTAAAAACAGCAATGGGGTACGATATTTGAAATCTGAGTTTTCGTTTTGTGCTGTATGTCGAGTGTCTGTCTGCAAAGAACATTGATGTGGTGGCTAGTGTTTCAGTATAATGTCTGTGTTTCCTAGTTATTGTAAATCTTAAATTAAATTGGCAATCTGAATAACGTAAGGATAATGCATTATACTGACTTTCTATTTACCAGTGTTGGTGTTTGGAATTATCTCAGTTGGAATCTCATTCCTTATCATGAATATAGGCGGCCCTATTACTCAGGTAAATATAATAAATAATGCAGATGTTATGAGATTTTATTCTATAAATTCGCTTCTTTTGTACAGATATTATCAGGCTCAAGGCATAATTTCATTTCTTTTGCAACTGACACGTGTCTTGGTCGTGACACTATTTGACGATTCTTTGCAGTTTGCAGCACGTATTTGATGGGATTTCTGAAAAGGTACCGATTCTCCAAGGAGAGCAATCCATAGATCATCTATATTGACTTCGACATAGATTGTTAAGCTGAAGAATTTCCGCTGATGATATTGGAACTTTCAGTCATTTATAGTGATTTTCCGTAGAGGGTTATCTCCCCTGTATTCAATAATATATAAAGATTTTCTTTAACCAACTCCATTACCCGGAACGTTTACTCAACAAGTACCGAATTATTTTTCGATACGTTTTGAACGTGATTATACATGAGTGAGAATAATTACCATTAATATTAATGAATATGTCCACAAATTGGGCGATTTGCTATGTTGTATGTATAATGCAATTTACCTTAGGTCTGTTTCACGATGTCCAGAGCCCCAAAACATGTACAACAACCTATGTTTTCTCGTATTATGCAATTGCGAGTGTAGAAATATACATTATTGAAAAAGTTAATTGCTTTAATTCAACAGCAGCGGACATCCTTAATACATATCCGAAAATGAGTACCCAGACGTCGTGCGTACATAATCTCCGTGTCCCCAGTCAAACAAATTGTATCCTTTTGACACCAGTAACACCAAAATCAAGGCAAGCGTTAACAGATCAACCAGGATTTATGTCAAATAACACCTGGCTGTCGTCCTCATATTTTCACGATATTAGTTTAAGGTTTCACTCCCCCAGTGCTTCATTCACAGCGTCTGTTTGAAATGTAACAGCCAGCCGCTGATTTGACAACATGGCTCATAGCCCGTTTGCGCATGAACACATATATGGCTGATGGGCAACGCCTGTCTTCGCCCCCTGATGGTCGCTCGACATCACTACAGCTCTGGATGTTGTAAAGAGCCTAACTTACTCAGTATACTCGATAAAGACCAAATGTACATGCGAATACGGTTCACCGGGGACGGTCTACACGCATTGCCTGTAGGAGAATAGACAACAACACGGGAGAATGGAATATCCACAATATGTAGATTTGTGACATCATCGAAGACAACCTTGATGGAACTTGAAAGCGGTGTCTTTATCGTGTTGATATTTCTTTCGTAGATCACCGGAAGCCTTCTTGGCTCTCTCAGCGGCCCAAACTGTGGTCTTTTCTTGTTGGGTGCTTTCTTTCCTTGGACGAACGTGAAGGTATTTACATTCAGTGTTCACCATTTCTCCACCATTTTTTTTGCCTATTATTAAGAATCTGGAATAATTGTCCAATTAGGCCTAGTATTACAAATTGAGAATGGATCTGCCTAGGGTAATATAAGTCCCACCACAAATGCATCTTGTCAGAATTCACGATGCCTGAACGTCACTTAAAATTGAGTCTTGATCCTTAAACATAACATGTTATGCGAACTACATTTCAAGGGCGTCATTTGTGGAGTCGTATCAGGACTGACTATTACTTTCTGGATCGCCATGGGAGCTAACACCATCAAAGTACCTTGGCTACCACCCGCCCCGACAGACCAATGCAACGCAACCGATATGTTGAATGGCACATCACACATATGGCAAAATCAAACCCAAACAGAAGACTTTATTATATGGACTGATACACCTTACAACGGGTAAGCTTTACTTTCGACGATATTAGGGTAGGATTATACCTATACTATCAAGGTTTTTGCAAAAACTGATTACTTGCACAATATGAGGTATACACTGTAGATGCAGAAAATAAAACAGGAGCGTCAGTCTTGCGAGTTGATTGGGTAACTAGACAGAATCGGTGATATGGATTCGACCATTACGCGGACGCTGATTCGATATTTGTTATTTTGGAATATCTCCATTGTCAGTGTCATTATATTGGTATTGAGTTGTTATTTGACGCTGGCTCAACAAGCTGTCACGGACAGCCAATGAAATAGTACGACACCCAGCAATTGGAAACACGTGAGTTTTGCTCTTCGATTGTTCAGAGACTCTGCGAGGCTGAGGAGTTTATCCGTGACAATTACATGTAGCATCTTTAACAGTTTACTTTAACTAACACAATTCCTTTACCTTTTAGAACCGGACTTGCGAAAATGTATTCAATCTCATACAATTTATATACACTCATCGGGTTGGTGATAACCATTGTGGTGGGACTTGCTGCTAGCTTCATAACAGGTATGTTTGTCCTACTTAGCTTTAACATTGCATACGTATGTTAGACGCCAACAGGCGACACTTCAGAAGACCCCTGCCGCGAACATCGTTGGTGGTATATCAGAATTCTTCGGTAACAGCACACCGTTTGCAAAAAATCGTTTATACCATTAACTTACTTTACCATGCCAGTGACATGTTTAAAGATAGCTCAATGATTTTTTGCTTTGTGCAAAGTATAGATATCCCACTGACAAGCCAGTCCAGATATGACGAATATACGAGATGGCCATTACAAATCTTGGTTTATTGGACAGTCACGAAAAGTAAACTGCCGCATTCTTCCCAGGGTGAAAGTGGATCAAATCTCGGAAAATATTTTTCTGTGGAACTATTTTTTTTTAACAGAATAAATAAATATGTGAAGCCGTCCTTTAATGCATATGTCAATAGTGCGCAATGTATTTTGGCGGTTACTCAAACTCTCCACTGTTTTCCACATCCCGCTCTATCTGTTCAATGTTAAAAAATTCGGATTTGGTACAAACCGAAAGTTTGTGAAAAGCTGCGCAGACGCCGTGCAGTTGGAAAAAAAGAAATGGCGATGGAGTCCATGGAAGCGATATCGAGAAGTATCTGTCTGTGGTGGATTTGGTTGGGCTTTTTTATTTTCTGGGGGTTTTTTTTGTTACCACAATTTACTCATGAATAAATGGATAGGTTGATATTCGTGTTTGAGGAGTAATGCTTTAACATGTTTAAGAGGAACGCCATATTCTCCTGAGGTTGATTCCGAGCTCATTTTTCAAACGACGGAGTGTCCCGTTTCCAGTATTTCGTAGAAAAACCTGTTGTAGTATAGCTTAAGGCAAATTCAGAATATTAGCTGATTAATAATGAGTGCGTGAGTGAATATGACTTAAATTCGCTTTTAACAATATTTCAGCTATATCACTGAATAATATTCGATATACCGTAGACATGGTAGAAGTGGAGAGTGCATGCACATTTGACTGTGGTATTTTTCCTTAATAGGTGCGAATAAACCAGAAGATGTTGATCCTAAATACATCTCCCATGTCGTCAGGCGACTGTACTATGGCCGAGATGATTCAAAGCCAGCGGACGTTACAAACAAAAATGATATGGAGGTATGAGTACCTGTTGTGATAAACGGTACTGTAGAGATGGGATCAATTGATCGGGATATCTTTTCATATGCGAAATTTGTGAAACTGACCGATTTGATATCGATGTAACACGTTTGGAGGAACCTTTGACTGCGCTATGAATGAGCTATTATGTTATACATATAATCATATATTTTCTTCAAATTCACTTAACTGTTTTTTTTTGGACAGAATAACTTGAATATGAGCAATCAAGGAGAGACAAACCTGGCCTTTGATGTTGACTGGAAACCTCAGTCGAGAGGGAAATCTGATAGAGACTATCAACATGGGAAACAACCTATCGAGTATTCATTCTCAAAGAAGGATGGTGAATATGAAGAGAGATCTACTATCGATGACAAGGTGTTGACAAATGAAAGAAACGGAGATATCATAAACACACGACTGTAACTGTGAACTGTTTAGCCTGTTTCATGGACATTGCGATTGGATACTCCGGTGATATTTCGTAAAACGTATAGAATGAGTTCTTTAGCTTAGAATTGTTTGGTAATGTCATCCATCAACAATACTATTTCATGTGGAACACGTTCAGGGCATAAAACATTTCCACAGGACACTTGTTTATTTCGCGCGTTGCTGGTTTTTCAACGCCCACATAACTGCAATAAACGAGTAGATTTCTGATTCTCCCCCCAACAAAATAACGTATCCAAGTGAGTGAATGAGAGCATAAGCTCTTTCATGTCCTTTGATCCATCAGTTTCGGGTCATGCAACATTAAATCATCTCATCTTCGTCAATCATCGTCACATATAAGTTTGCCATATGATAGCGTAGCTATTAAAAATTATGTTACTTTCTGAGATAGATGTCCTATTCCAAATTTAGCCTCCATTTAGCCCAGTTCTTCGACCCCAAC
The DNA here is from genome assembly GCA_036873755.1 of Hanleya hanleyi. Lineage (NCBI taxonomy): Eukaryota > Metazoa > Mollusca > Polyplacophora > Lepidopleurida > Hanleyidae > Hanleya > Hanleya hanleyi. Next base: position 43,206 of record JAVTVY010018788.1, on the reverse strand, counting down.
CACCTGGTCGTACATGACTGAATCTTTAATGACAAAGCCGTATCTCCCAAAAGAATGAGACTTTGTTCTCATGCCGCCATATTCCGCTAGGAAAGCATCATGTTTTTGCTAAAATGATCGGGCTCATTATTATCGGCGCCGTTGAGACTTAGGTAATGGTGATTTGAATAAGATCCTAAGTATCATTTATTGTCCCCTTTCTGGAGCTGCCCCTTGCAAGCTGACAATGATACAACTCGTCTTATTTTCGTCTGGCGAGTTTGTATGCAGATCTCGGCCCTAACTGAATCTAACCCCAGTGTAAAGAGTCGCATAGTCATTCATTCACTGTGTCCACACGATTGCCCACGATAAAAGCGTAGCTGATATCCAGAAACACTGCTACTTCCAACAGCAAGTGTGAGATCCGACATACAACATTGAGCCGTCGTCCACAGAAGAATTTCCGCGTCAATACTCAAAAGACTATTTCTTTTGACAGCACAAATTCCCAATGTGTATGGACAGTGTGGTTATATAATGTGATTCAACATAAACCATTTGTGGTCCCTGGGATGTTTCTGGATACAATGCAGTAACAATATCAGCGTGTAATACGATCTAACGTCTTGTACGATTGAACCGTTCTATATGTATCCATCACCATTGTATGTTATCCCGTATTTGTATTGTTTCAACTTACTAATTTCTTGGTTATGGGCAGTTATGGTCAGTTGTATCCTTGCTCATGACGACCAAAAATGCATATATTGTCAAAAATTTCATGTAAACTTTAAGATGAGCGACTTTGAACTGACTGGATCTCTAACACCACCCTAGGTTTTTTTTAGATTTGCTGGATAATATGAGCTGCGGTCAAATTTTATAGGAGACTGCAGTATATAAGCTCATCATATTTATGTCCAGTGTCAATGACCAACGAGGGTGCCGTGTATGGCGTTGTCAAAGAAAGCAACCTCAGTTATAAGTTGTATATATGTCACACAGAAAACAATAAATCATGTAAAAATAAAACAGTAATATGACACGTTTCTTGTTGTACATTGAAAAAGCTTATGCGAAATCCAACATAGGTAGTAAACGAAATAGTGCTCACAGAAGGTCGATTATGAAGGAAAAAATGTTAAAGTACCCCCACCTCCCCCCCAAATCCTCCGAAGCCAATGGTCGTGGAGTGCATATTTACGTCAGGCGGTCCAAGGGACGAGTTCATTCATATAGAACACACAGCAGTGACGATGTGTCATATTTTAGTATCATAATATGCTTAGTGAGAATGACAGTGAGAAGTAATACTTAAGTTTCTGGACAAAAACAGTACCTACATCTTGCGTATTCAAATCTTGCCCATATTGCAACATAGACGCACGTAGTACTTCTTTTCCTGAAACTGAATATTGAACCTGTCGGATCATAATGGCACTAAAGTTGTCAATAGTGCACATTATTATTCATTTTTTACCGGAAATATTTTGTATCAAATACCGGTGGGAAAACATACTCAACTTCAATTTTCTATCTGCTTATCAAATTATTCGGATGTCATTTCCGCAACGTAGTTTGCGACGTAGGAAACAAATCCGTATGGGAATAAGGATTGGTAGTATGGAAAATAATTGTTCATCGGTGTTATATAAGGTACAAAGATAGAACTACTTGCATGCTGACTATTACAATAATAATGGTATCATCGAAAACAACTTATCGCTTGTCTCTCTTCTACTTATCTTATCTTATACCCGACGTGGATTCGGAAGCTAACGGTGCTAATACGACTTAATATAGACAAATACATTCTTCTAATACATATCTTATCAATTTTTACAAGATATTTTGATCACTTCCACGGAAATACTCATGGAGGTATCCGGTAGTTTTCTGAATGTACGATCAGCATGGCTCCGATGTGTACGTTTTGCCGCATCGGAGTAAAATAAGCCCATATAGGTTCCACCGCAATATTCATAATAACCAGACATATCTCGAATCATAGGCAAACTGAATGGTATTGGCCCATAGCTTCAATCACATAATATAGATTATTAATTCCATCGATATCTTCAGAAAGATTACATTATACATATGGAGATGGCCTTTCCATTATAGATCCTCGACTTTGATTCATCCTTCTAAATTACGAGGTAAGATTATGTGTCTTCGAAGGATTGAGACATGGTTTATGGAATTTATGCCACACATAAATCTGATTGTTTATTGCTAGGCGGAGACAACGAGATGACGCAATTCATGTCCGATATGTGAACACATAGCAAATATATCATCGAGTCTTCTCCAAAGATCTGTACCATGCATGATGCTGAACCTATATGTATTAAATAATCGTTTTGGGCTTAATGTCGGTTGTGATAATCTCACAGATTGGTGGAGTCTACTGTAGGTTGCCACTTCAAGTACCATTGGTTTTCAGATCCATTATTCATATCGGGGTGAAAGCCAAGGTTAGTCTGTCCTTGATCATCAATCTGGAAAAAAATGAATTACATTCATATAAAATTGAAAGTGGCTGATAGTGGGTGATTAGGCATGTTTTAAACTTGCTTGGTATACGTTCACTAAAACTACCATACCATATCACGAATGTAATAAATTTGATATAAATACTCGGACAATGTGACCTAACATATCCTATAACCTCTTTCAAGTGTATCATTATTATTGAAAAATCAAAATCAAAACATCCAATAACAACTTTTTCTCAAGTACTTGAATAAAGTACTGAGAATATGCCAATGGTTCTGGAATACGCAAAAGTGTGCACTGCTGTAGCGAACAATCTCGCGTTGACAGAGCCATTGTGAATACGCAAAAGTGTGCACTGCTGAACCGAACAACCTCGCGTTCACAGAGCCATTGTGAATACGCAAAAGTGTGCACTGCTGTACCGAACAACCTCGCGTTCACAGACAGGGCCATTGTGAATGCGCAAGAGTGTGCACTGCTGTACCGAGCAACCTCGCGTTCACAGGACTATAGTGAATACGCAAAAGTGTGCACAGCTGTATCGAACAACCCCGCGTTCATAGGGCCATTGTGAATACGCAAGAGTGTGCACTGCTGTACCGAACAACCTCGCGTTCACAGGATATTGTGAATACGCAAAAGTGTGCACAGCAGTATCGAACAACCCCGCGTTCACAAGGCCATTGTGAATACGCACAAGTGTGCACTGCTGTACCGAACAAACTCGCGTTCATGGGACCATTGTAAATACACAAAAGTGTGCACTGCTGTAGCGAACAAACTCGCGTTCACATGTCCATTGTGAATACACAAAAGTGTGCACTGCTGTACCGAACAACCTCGCGTTCTCAGGGCCATTGTGAATACGCAAAAGTGTGCAATGCTGAACCGAACAACCTCGCGTTCTCAGGGCCATTGTGAATACGCAAAAGTGTGCAATGCTGAACCGAACAACCTCGCGTTCACAGAGCCATTGTGAATACGACAAAAGTGTGCACTGCTGTATCGAACAACCTCGCGTTCACAGGGTCATTGTGAATACGCAAGAGTGTGCACTGCGGTACCGAACAACCTCGCGTTCACAGGACTATAGTGAATAGGCAAAAGTGTGCACAGCTGCATCGAACAACCCCGCGTTCACAGGGCCATTGTAAATACGCAAAAGCGTGCACTGCTGTACCGAACAATTTCGCGTTCACGGGACCATTGTGAATACACAAAAGTGTGCACGGCTGTAGCGAACAAACTCGCGTTCACATGTCCATTGTGAATACACAAAAGTGTGCACAGCTGTACCGAACAACCTCGCGTTCACAGGGCCATTGTGAATACGCAAAAGTGTGCAATGCTGAACCGAACAACCTCGCGTTCACAGAGCCATTGTGAATACGACAAAAGTGTGCACTGCTGTACCGAACAACCTCGCGTTCACAGGGTCATTGTGAATACGCAAGAGTGTGCACTGCTGTACCGAACAACCTCGCGTTCACAGGACTATAGTGAATAGGCAAAAGTGTGCACAGCTGTATCGAAAACCCCCGCGTTCACAGGGCCATTATAAATACGCAAAAGTGTGCACTGCTGTACCGAACAAACTCGCGTTCACGGGACCATTGTGAATACACAAAAGTGTGCACTGCTGTAGCGAACAAACTCGCGCTCACAGGTTCATTGTGAACACTGTACTGAAAATGTTCAGCTCTTCTCTGTTGCAAGAGGCAAGCTTACTTTTATTAAAATTTCACTTCATAACTAGTTTAACTCATATCGTGATGTGATACGAAAACAATCACTGCATTATTCACGGGGTATGTCTCTATGGGTGACGGCTGCAAAACGATTGTCGAATTGGACGCGTGTACTATTACCATTATACCAGTACTGTTTAACGACCGTATATACCGAGCTACGCTGTTGAGACGCCTCGTCATGAATAGTAAACTCTCCTCTTCTTTATTAGCTGACGAAAGGGACATTTTGTTATATTACTAGCTAAGGGGATGGATATTATATGTGAAGTATCGGCTGATCACCCATTAAATGGCCGAAGTGTTTTTACCCATTGTTACCTCATATCGTTACTGGAATGAATGAATGGAGGAAATTTCAATGTTAGAGACTGAAGTGCCTGAAAAGGGAAATGCCAATGAAGATGTTCCGATTTCTGAATAAATGGTATACTTTTTGCTCTGACGACTGTGACCCTAAATCAAAACTATAACGCATAAGTATGGGTCCAAAAAACATCATGATAGAGACCTGATGGACTGCACATATGGGCATTTCGTTGGTGTTTCGATCGTCTGCTGAACTTAATTGAGGACTTCCATAGTACAGTCGTCTGACAACATGAGATATATATTTAGGATCCACATCTTCCGGTTTGTTCGCTCCTGTTGGAAGACAAGCATATATTTCTGTAACAGACTTCATGCAGGCATTCACCGTCACTAAATCTTACGATCTCGACCTTGTAGATTCGACAAGTCCCCATAAAACAAGGCCATTTACTTGAACACACCAAGAGAATAAAGTAAAATAGTGTTACTTGATAAGTACCTGTTATGAAGCTGGTAATGAGTCCCACGACTATGGTTATTAGTATACCAATCAGCGTATATAAACTGAATGATACAGAATCAAGCTTTGCAAGTCCTGTTCTGAAATAAATGAAATCTTAAACTTCACATTTGTTACCGTTGCGTAATAGTTTTGAGATTGCAACACATTAATAAACACTGATGAAGAATTCCTTTCGGCATTTCGAGACTTGCTGACACATATAATATAGGACTAGCATTATCCATAATTGCATTAGATGGAACTATTTCGTCTTCGTCAACATACTAGAAGGAGACAATGCATAGCTTACCACTGATCCTATTTCCATATGGTTCATGCTTAACCGCAATCTTTCATCGAAATACGACAAAAACTGATCACTTACAATTGACAAAATCGATGAAAACTCATGTTTGAGATTTGACTATAAACAATGGTGTATACTGATATCGTCACTTGCAAGTGGGAATTCGATAAAAGACAACGTAAACCTAGACGAAATAATAAGATGCTTGACCAGACTGCCATATCTAGATAAAAAATCGACACGGAGGGAAACTAGAAATATTTGGCACTATATTACCCATTGTAAGGCGTGTCAGTCCATATGATGAAGTCTTCCATTTGAGAATGATTTTGCCATATGTGTGATGTGCCGTTCAATATGTCGCTGACGTTGCACTGGTCGGTGGGGGCCGGTGGTAGCCATGGGATTCTAATCGTACTGGCCCTCATGGCGATCCAGAAAGTGACCGACAGTCCGGCCAGAACGCCGAAAATGGCGCCCTGTGAAAAACGATATCGGAATGTCGAGTTGATAAAAATAGTTCTGAATTGCAATTACGCTTGAATATATTATTTATCCTAGCTCAACGACACAATTCGCTACCAATCTTCGCTTTCGAACCTTGATGCATACATAATTCGTTGTCAATAGCCATGGTAAAGTGAGATGCCAGGAAACCGTTTAGTCTAATACAGTGGAGCATTGATTGTTTTAATATCCTTAGCAAAATCCCGTCTGGTAATTGAGTGCTAATCCAGATTCTAATAGAATATATATATTTTTTTCAGTAAGCCCTGGAGTAACCATTGGGCATTTATTCATTATGATGTTATTACATAGCGCCCATACATTAACCATATGACAGAGGCTTACTGGCTTTGTTCATAGAAGAAATATCAGTAATGATTTGCGGAAGCCGTAAAGGAAATATAGAACGAAAAATGGCTAATCAACAGCAATGAACAAGGATTGACGCAAGAACACTACATAATAACACAGAACACTAAACGCAACAAGAGAAGCCGGACAAGTAAATACTTACCTGGATGATGAACAATAATTTTGGATGAACCATCTTCATAAATATACATAATATACACACACATTATATAAGATACTGTACATACATAATATATATGTACACAGACATATATATATATATATATATATATATATTTTTTAATTGTTGGATAAAGTTTGATGACATTCAATTTACAACGAAGGCCTCCGGCTTACTTATTTTACGAAATGTTGCTGTTGTTGTACGGAAATACATCAGTCGATCTATCGAGACAGAAGGTGGACTTCTTGTGCTAATATATGGTCCAAAACTTATGGTGTATGCATCGATGGATGTCGGATGACTTATCTTGATAAATCGCAATTCATAATTCTACAGAATTATGCTATTTTTATGCACTGAAGTGAAGCAACTTTCAGTCGAGGATCAGTCTGCTTCGCCATGCTTGATGACGTGTTGCCAATGGACCGCGTGCGTATCTTGGGGGCTGGCCACTTTTAGCGCTTCTGATTGGCTACTGCAGGGAGTGGACACTGAAGGTGATTTTCATTGACTATTGTTCGGATGTCAGAGGTCAAACAGAAAAAGTGTAAATAGGCCGCCGGACCAGCATATAATGGCGCATTTTTTAGAAACGCCCCAACGACAACTCCTAGAGATTTCACAAAACGAGGGACAATATCAGATTGACGATGGCACAATCAATGTGTTTGATATCGGACGTTGATATCAATTCTATGAATTGATACCGTCACGTGAACCACTTTATATGCACATGTCGATTTCTGATGACGAGACGACCTCAGATGAAGGCGAACATATAAGCAGATTACTTTTACTGGGAAATTATAGGACTCTAGGAGGGATTTCACCACACAAGGCTTGGACTACACCAGATCCGGTGGTAAGGGACATCTGGCTAGTATTTTCCCCACTGCATGCAGTGGTTGAGAACTTTACTTCGACCAGTTGACCTATCACCACCAGATTCGATGGTAATTCATACACCCACAGGAATAACTCACCTACACCAGATCCGGTGGTAGGGTACATCTGGCTAGTATTTTCCCCACTTCATGCAGTGGTTGAAAACTTTACTTCGACCAGTTGACCTATCTCCACCACATTCGGTGGTAATTCACACACATACAAGGATAACTCACCTTTACCCTAGATCCGGTGGTAGGTTGCATCTGGCTAGTATTTTCCCCCACTGAATGCAGTAGCTGAGAACTTTACTTCGACCAGTTGACCTATCACCACCAGATTCGGTGGTAATTCATACACCCACAGGAATAACTCACCTACACCAGATCCGGTGGTAGGGTGCATCTGGCTAGTATTTCCCCCACTTCATGCAGTGGTTGAGAACTTCACTTCGACCAGTTGACCTATCACCACCAGATTCGGTGGTAATTCACACACCTACAGGGATAACTCACCATTACACCAGATCTGGTGGTTCTATAACTGACAGTTTCGGGATGAGAAAAATGGACTACTTCGGACCACTGATACAGTGAGGAGACACAAAGTGATATCAACAAAGTCGTACATCCGTTTTACTGTATATCTATTCATCTGTATGGAGAATAAAATCTTTCCTATTGTATTTTAACCTGAATACAATCTCTGTTTTCTATGAGTCTGTGTTTTGCATGTTTATCACTGTCTGGTGCGAACCCGGTCGATGGTTTACAGAGTACCTAACTCTTATGTGATATTCTACCTCACCCGTATCATACCGCCTCCGAAGAGTATAATTGCAGCACTAGTGAGATACACTGGGTGCATGAGGTAAACTGTTACAGCGATATACTACCAGCGCCTCCACTCAAAGTTTCTCAAATTTGGCCATACATATCGCATGCTGATAGCAGATTATGGACGCGGAAATTCTTTAATGGACGACGGCTGAATATTGAATGACGGAGTAGACGCTTGTATTTATACGAATTCCAAGGACTGTTAGGTGATCCTAACCAATTATATTCGAATTAATATCGAAACAATTGGAATCTCAAGTAACGAAATGACGAAAATGTGTAACAATTTGCCAGGCTGATTATCTTTGATTATCGTGTAACGGATATCCTTGTGGATCATAATTGATTTCAGAATCTTTTGCTTCGAATGTGAATGATGTGACTGAAAATATCCTTAAAGGTGAAGGAGCTGCTTACAAGGTGATGTCTTTAAAGCTTTCTTCTTGTGGCAATTTAAAAACAGAACTCCGTAATCAAAAACATTTACATGTAGAAGTATATCCCTAATCGAAACCAATTCTGAAGATTTGGATTATTTAAGCAAGTCATCCTCTGAACTTTTTGCAATTGTAATTTGGAGGTGAGAGAGTGAGTGGATAGGATTTTACTCGCTGATTGGCCGGACCTCACCAAGAGCAAGGTCGTTGAAGCAATCCGCCATATTGACAGAAGTACTCTTGCCCAAGCAAAACAAGTACTGAGAAACCTCAATTCGCAAGAAGTTCTAGCAAATCTCCAGAGTAAATTCGTCATAGTACCAGCAGACAAAGCTCCGAATAATATAATATTCATATGTAGATATTACTATTACCACGTGCTGGTTAAAGAATTGAGTGTAGACATATCTTCATCAAATACGTCTACTTACTCCCAAACTGCAGTTACTCTGGAAGATTTATTTAACAATCACAAAAAGTTTCTCAGGGAAAGAGGTATTTGTCTTCCAACCAATCATAATGACATACCAAAATATACTGGACTCCCAAAATGCATAAATCACCATACAAAGCTAGATTCATAGCTGGTTCTAGAAGCTGCACCACCAAGCTTGTTTCAACCCTATTGACGAGGGCCCTTCAGGAGGTAAAAGCATTTTGGGAAAGGTATTGCGCCACTTTTTCTAAGAACTCTGGCGTTGAATGTATGTGGATATTGAAAAACTCAAAATGTCTTACGGAAGAACTTGATGCTAAAGGTCACATACCGTACAGACATGTATCCACATGGGATTTCTCGACTCTCTATACTACAATCCCTCATCAGGACCTTATTGACCGTATAAGTTCATTAACAGTATCTGTGTTCAAGAAAACTGATCGTAGATATATTAATGTCGGAAGCCATAAAGCATTCTTTAGCTCGACTACATACAAGAGATATCATTCATGGGATGTTTCTTTGTTTATAGAGTTGCTTGAATTTCTCATTAAAAATATCTATGTGAAATTTGGCAACACAATATATCAGCAGCATATAGGTATTCCAATGGGCACTAATTGTGCACCCGTTGGCTGACCTGTATCTGTTCTCTTATGAATATGACTATATGCAGGCGCTTTCAAAAACCGATCCATTCAAAGCCCGTTCCTTCTCATTCAGCAAACGCTATATAGACGATCTTCTCGCTGTGGATAATCGCTATATAAATGACGCAGTGAAGGATATATATCCACCTTCACTGGATTTGAAGGAAACTACAGATAGCCCTACAGGCACATCTTATTTAGATCTCTATCTCTATAAAAATGAAGCGGGCATTCTCTCTCGTCGACTTTATGACAAAAGAGATGATTACAATTTCGACATCGTAAACTATCCCTTTCTGGATAGTAATATTCCAGTGGGACCTGCATATGGCGTATACATATCTCGCTTAGTAGCATTTGCTAGATCCTGTGTTAAATGTGATAATTTTAATCAACGTCACAAAACATTGTTGCAGAAACTTATAAAACAGGGCTATTCCATCAAGCGCCTCCACTCAAAGTTTCTCAAATTTGGCGATACATATCGCATGCTGATAGCAAAATACGAACGTAGCGTGCAAGATCTATGGCGCTACGTTTCGTAACTTGTGTCTAATTCCGCTTAACCCGGGGCTAGGGGCCGTATGAACCCATGTACTTCAAGAATCTCATGGTACTCATATGAGCAGTCACAATCGAAGCGTGACTGAGATACATCATTTTTTAGATGACGACTTTACAACGAATATTATGGATTAAGAATACTGATCAGCGATACGGATTTGATATTTTTGGAACATCATGATGTCTTGCCGGCATCATTGAAAACTGTTGACCGCTTCTCTCTTGCAGGAAACAAGCCTATGTTTTTGTATACTATGATTGTCTTTTTGAATTTGGTGCTAATACTGTTATATGGAAAATGGAATAGGTCTTTGGATTATGGACGCGGATATTCTCTAATGGACGACGGCTGGATTATGAATGACGGACTAGACGCTTGTAATTAACGCCGCTTGCAACAATATTGCAGTCATATTGCGACGAACCAACTAAGCACCACTCAATCAAGTTGCGTTCCTGTTGCTTCAAAGAAGTACATCTCTGAAACATTGAGGACAGCACACAAGACACAGACAGGACGTCTACATTGGTGCAATAAAAGTGCAGTTACAGTGCTAGACATCACATTATTAGAAGAGTTGAAAATGCGGCCAGTGTAGCGGACGTCTTTTGCTCGAGCTCCCGGGCCAGCCTGTACTACAATAGAATTTACCTGAATGCAATAGGCCGCGGGCGTGTATGTTTTACCGGGCGTGTGTGTTTTACTCGGCGTGTATGTTTTACTGAACTAAACCTAGTATTCTAACATATCAGTGCACATCTATATTACTGATTTTACATTGGAATTACCACCTTGGAATCCAGCTTTATAATGCCGAAAGATACATCTTCGAACACGCAGCCGTCGGGCGATACCGATCAGGATGGACGACGGAAGAAATTTGAGGACTTTTTGATCAAATTGGTGAGTGAGATACAGCAAACTTTACATAAACTGGACAAAAGTCAGCAAGAATTCATGACAAGACTAGCTACCGTTGAACAGAAACAAGAATAAATCTTGAAAACTGTAGATTTCACGGAGAATGGAATAGAAATCATGAAAAAATGTTTTTTGACTTTGCCAATACTGTGTCCGATCTTACAAACCGTGTCACTGAACTAGAGAATAGAAATCAAGAGATGAAAGAGCGGTTATTAGAGCAGGATCGCAACAATTAGGCTTACAATCTGAGATTGAAGGCGTTCCCGAGGACCCAGGTGAAAATGTACATGAAACTGTGGACAAAATCATTAAGAAACAGCTAAAGCTTCCTGAAATCCACGTAGAAAACGCATACAGAGTCGGTCCCCAGAGAGAAAAAAAATGCGAAAAGAAAAGAAAGATAGTGCCACGGCACTGTAGCTCATCTGTCTGTAACTGGAGAAAGTAGCTGTGAGAAATTTTTACTAAAGAACTGCAATAGATGAGTTTCTAACTTTTGTTGTCCCCCCTGAACACTAAATGATCCATGCAGTTATTTCCTGAGATTTCATGATAAAGTTTCATGGGAGATTCAAGATGCGGCCATATTGGATTTTCGAATCGGACAAGAAAAGGTATCTTGCTCAACTTGACCCCAAGGGGAACCTGTGTATCAAATTTGAGAAAGATCAATGCAGTGGTTCCTGAGAAATCGTGATAACAATGTTTCACTTGGAAATCCAAGATGGCCGCCTGGTGGCCATATTGGATTTCTGAATCAGACCACAAAAGTATCTTGCACAACTAGACCCCAAGGGGAACCTGTGCATCAAATTTGAGAAAGATCCATGCAGTACTTCGACAAGAAGTTTCATAGGAAAATCCAAGATGGCCGTCTGGTGGCCATATTGGATGTTCGAATCAGAGCAGAAAAGGTATCTTGCACAGCTAGACCCCAAGGGCAACCTCTGTACCAACTTTGAGAAAGATCCATGCAGTAGTTCCTGAGAAATCACGATAACAATGTTTCATCTGGAAATCCAAGATGGCCGCCTGGTGGCCATATTGGATTTCTGAATCAGACCACAAAAATATCTTGCACAACTAGAATTCCAAAGGGGAACCTGTGTATCAAATTTGAGAAAGATCCATGCAGTACTTCCTGATAAATCACGATAACGAAGTTTCATAGGGAAATCCAAGATGGCCACCTGATGGCCATATTGGATGTTCGAATCAGAGCAGAAAAGGAATCTTGCACAACTAGACCCCAAGGGGAACCTGTGTACCAAATTTGAGGAAGATCCACACAGTAGTTCCTGAGAAATCGCAATAACAATGTTTCATGGGGAAATCCAAGATGGCCGCCTGGTGGCCATATTGGATTTGTGAATCAGACCACAAAAGGTATCTTGCACAACTAGACCCCAAGGGGAACCGGTGTCCCAAATTTGAGGAAGATCTATGCAGTAGTTGGCCGCCTGGTGGCCATATTGGATTTTTGAATCAGACCACAAAAGATATCTTGCACAACTAGACCCCAAGAGGACCCTGTGTACCAAATTTGAGAAAGATCCATGCAGTAGTTACCGAAAAATAATGATGGCAAAATTTCACTGGCAAATTCAAGATGGCCGCCATATTTAAAATCGTATCGACACGGCATGAACACATTCTGGTGTACTCATTGGGGGGAACATGCATGCCAAGTTTCAGCTTAATCGGCCAAGCGGTTTCAGAGAAGAAGATGTTTACGCACGACGGACGACGCACGACGGACGACGGACAGTCAGGCCATGACATAAGCCCATCGGGCCTTCGGCCCAGATGAGCTAAAAACGAAGAAAGAAAGAAAGAAGGAAACAAAATTTTAAAAAAAAGAAGTTTTGATAGCTGAAGAAGACTTTGATAGGTCCAGAGCGCCAGTGAATTTGTTAGGGGCTCTGAGCACCGACTAGCCCTATTGGGACAATTTTGATCGTGGAGAGTAACATGTATCTTTATAGCCCCAACCCTCCAATAATTTTGTCGCAAGTTCTCTCTTCTACGGGTAATCTCTACAAGTAACAAAAATGACGGACGAGATAGAGTGTTTTTCTAACATTTGTTTTCTTCTTTTTGCGTCCCCTTGTCCATGAAATAATTTACTGTTAGCAGTTATGGCCCGTTATAAAAAGTACGAACGTCATTTGTATTATCTTTCTGATTAGGCATGTTTCTAAAGTTTTGAAAGAAAGTGACAAAGTCGTGGCCATTACAGCTAGCACAGATCAGTGCTAGATCCTAGAAGAGCGACACCAGTTTTTGATTGCACTATCATATGCAATGACAGTGCACAAAGCCCATGGTTGCACACTCCCAAGTCTTGTTGTCGACTCATGGACATAAACAAACAATTATACCCATGATCACAAATGAACAAAGATGTTCATTATCATGAATATATATAAATATGTCCATGAACATGATTTTATCAACAAATGTACGCATGATCATGAATGAACAGATAAAAACGATAATAAATTAACGAATATAGTTCTAATGATCATAAATGAGCAAATGATGAATATGACACATATTTTCATGAATATACACATAAACGTCCTTGTTGAAGAAAAAAATATGATCAAGAATAAACTTTTATGGTCATGATTATGATTGAAACATACATATGGCCATGAAAAAACCCCAAAGATACTCTTGATCTTGATGGAAACAAATATAGCAACGATAATGTATGAATATAATACTGATGATTATGAATTACTAGTACCCTATCTATATAGTTGTTCTTGAAGGAAGAAATGCACTCAGGATAATAATAAAGTAAACAATCATGGATGCACAAACATTATCAATAATGGACAAATGAATATTGATAATGACTAATCTATACTGGCTGATTTATGAATAAAAATACCACTCATGATCACGGCCTGAACAAATATACATAACATTGATCATGAATGAACATTTATACTCATGAACATGAATGAACCCAATATATAGTTATGAAGATAAATGAATGGAAAGACCATGAATGAAGAAAAAGAGCCGTGATCTTGGGTAAACTAATATAGACCATGAATGACCAAATGTATCCAGTTTATGTAGACTTTGAAGTAATGTTTCTTCTTTGCTATGTATTTTGCAGCTGGAGTTTATATGCAGAAACATCAGAAACAACTTTGAAGGGGTACAGACCATATGCGTGGGTGACTTTCTACAACTGCCTCCTGTGAAAAATGAGCTACACCATGATGCTGGCATTCATGCTTTCCATTCAAACATTTGGAAGAATGCCACCACATACAAAATTCTCCTGACCCATGTCATCAGGCAATCAGAAATGACCCGTATTACAACCATCAGTGAACTTGAGAGAGGACGTATATTTCCGAGGATACCAAGAAAGTGATGTACAAAATATCACGGCCTCTGTCCTACTATCAAGAGACAATATACGTGTATGGCACCAATTTTGAGGTTGATTGCCACAATTCGGAACAATTACAGAACATGGCAGGTGAAACAGTTTCCTACAAATCAATAGACTCTGGAGAGAAAACGTTTTCAAGAAATGTTACGGCCAAGAATGTGTTGAACTTGAAAGTGAACTGTCCAGTAGTTCTGTTGAGTAATCTGCCACCCACTCTTGTCAATGGGCTTAGGGGGACAGTTCTGAAGTTGGATGGGAATGGGCATCATGTCAGGTTTGGTGAAACCATGCTAAAACTAACCAGGTGCAGCTTTTCGGTATACAGTCCTACTGAACAGAAGATCCTAGAAGAGCGACACCAGTTTCCGATTGTACTAGCATATGCCATGACAGTGCACAAAGCCCAAGGTTGCACCCTCCCAAGTCTTGTTGTCGACTGCCGAAACATGTTTCAGCCTGGCTAGTTGGGTGTTGCGGTGGGGAGAGCGGTCACTTCTGACGGCATCCAAATTCTCAACTTCATCCTGCAAGCAACACAAACAAAAAGTCATTGATTTTTGTTAGACAAATGGAACTGACCTCTTACCTGACTTATGCTGTCAAAAGGTAGGAATATAAATGATCAGCAGCAATGCTATTAACAAATGAGGTAAAATATGTAAATAAAGCAGTGTATTGTTCAAATATTCCAGAAGAATATACCAGTACCTCCTTTTTTATCACAGTATTTCTAAATTAGTTATTAACTTGGATATGTCACTTTAACTGAAGACCACATGGTCTTCAGATAAAGTGACATATCCAAGTTGATAACTAAAGTTGATCATTGTTATTTAGCTGATTCGGGTAAAAATGTTGCCTTCTGCAGCTGTACGAGGATCAACCTGTAATATACCACCCAACAGAAGACGACCATCTCTCAGATGAATCTGGCTTTGATGAGAGGGAGCTTTTAGCAATAAAAGAATGGGAAAGAATTTCACGAATATAGGTATTGAATGTGAATACTCATGTAGCCTCTGTTTCCTTGCTAAAGTTGTATAGGTATGTACTGAAATGTGCAGGTGATCTCCCGTTATCCAATGAACTTCAATATATTTGTCATTACGATTGTAACCCGTTAATGTTATAATCCGATACTGTATTATACTTGAAACGTTTTCACATCTTTGGATGTTCTTCTACAAATAAATATTACATTCAAACGAGCATATATAGTCGCGGTTACCAGGCCAAACATAGTCTGGTAACATAGCACGTGAGCACAACATGTTACAACTTAGCACAGTTTAGCCTTTGGCTTTGTTTTATAATTAATACAAATAATTCGACCCCTGTGGGGCATTAGTGTTGTGTATTAAAGTCACATGGAGAAAAGTCGGTCTAGCCCTCTAGTCTTAGTACCGCCTTTGTAATATATATATATATATATATATATATATATATATAAGTTGAGGAAGAGATATCCAGGATAATATAAGAAAAAAAATGAATATCGAAGACAGCGTTTACTGCAACCGGTTTCGCCACATCTTTATTCGGTGGCTCTTCAGGCAATACTGACAATTTAAATGTGAACGTTCAATATTTAAAATAATTCTTTTATCCGTTATGATGTAATAATTTCCATTTGGAACCCACGACAATATATGGTACTCCACTCAATATTCCATGACGTTGACAATGACGTCATTATACAATTCCTAAACGTAATATTCTTATCAGTTAGACATTTCAAAAGTTTGAATCCGTTTTGACGATGACGTTTAGACATCATGCTCAAGGTTCAAGGTTCAAGGTTCTTTATTTGCTGATCACAGCGCCCGTTATCGAGCAGATATACAATCAAGCGAAGATAATTAAGTATATATACATATAGAATAACCTAGTTGATTAGAAATAATTTGATTTACAGAAAAATAACAGTCGTGATACAAGGAACAATAATGCCAGGAGCAGCGATTTCGCTGGCATTTTACAATAAATTATGATCTTACTGACTAGTATCTGTTTGTAACACTAAAAACGTATATTAGCTAACATCTGTTATTCCTGTACCAGTAACACATTTGTCATGTTTAGATGCCGAACCATCAATCATATTGCTACGTGCGCTCATACAATCATGAACAAACTTACCTAAATTTTTCACAATAATTGGATCCTCGCACGATAAGAGCCAAATAAATTTGTTTGAAATATCGAGTTGAGAAAAGTTGGCATTCATGCTATCACATTTAAATAGAAATATGTCCCGAAAATTATCATATTTATTACATTCCATTAAAAAATGGAATTCATCTTCAACCTTACCAGCATTGCAAAGAGTACATAAACGCTTATCTGCTGGTACTTTGGCAAATCTACCTTTCTCAATCTGAAGGTCATGGCTACTTGTTCGTAGCTTACATAAGTCACTGCGATGATCTCGATTCAGAATAGATAAGTAAGGTTCCAACACAACATTTAGCTTGAAGGTTCTATATGTTCTGAGTTTGTTACCATACGCTACGTTGGGACGGTCGGTAAACAGTTGTTCATTCCACCAGTTACAAAATACAGAAGAGAAACTTCTTGCAGCTTTGGAAACTAAGCTACCAACAGATAAACTTTTTTTTCTGTTCGTATAAATGACTTAGATTTAAGAATGACAATATACATTTAATACCCGTTACCCAGGTCTTTTTTCCTTGGGTGTCCAATTTGATAGAAAAATCAAAAGCTTTCTTTAATAACGTATCATCAGGCATTTCAAATAAGCGACGCCAGTATTTAAGCATTGAACAAATAACATCAATTAGCATAGGACGTCGACCGAGTTCACCTAACACAGCACAATTTGTACATTTGGAGTTGACCCCCAGAATGTATTTACAGTACTTCAAGTTAAGTCTTTCAAGTGGTTCATTCTTAATATAGTTATCTAAAAATGATTTTTTACTCAATTTTGTAACAATGGATGATCCCCATATTTCTGAACAGTAGAGTAAAATAGGCTTAATAGTATGATCAAATATATGCAAAGAAGTGGAGATTCCAGGAGGGTTACATGAAAAACATTTTCGAATTTTGAAGAATGCCTTAGATGCCTTGCCATTCAGTTGAACTTTGGCCAATTTCCACGTTCCAGATGGGTTAAATGTAATTCCTAAATATGTGTACGACTGTACTGTTTCTATTTGGGCATCACCAAGACAGAATGATTTTGGAGATGTTCCACTTTTACAGTTAAATATCATACATTTAGTTTTAGCTATGTTCACTTCCAGACTCCATTTATCACAGTATAATTGTAGTTTATCAAGGGATAGTTGTAAACCTTCCTTACTGTCAGACAATAGCACAACATCATCTGCATACAATAAACAATTGAGAGGTGTGGTCCCAAGGAATACCGGGTCACATGAATTATCAAATATGGATGGTAGATCATTAATGAAAATCTTAAAAAGATTTGGGCTTAAATTGTCGCCCTGACGAACACCAGTGAATGATTGAAAACAGTTTGTCAGTGCACCAGCAACCTTTACACATAGCATATTGTTATTATACATATCTTTTAAAATCTTGTAAAATTGTCCACCTATACCGATCGACTGCAGTTTGTAAAAAAGACCCGTATGCCAAACCTTGTCAAATGCTTTCGAGAAATCAACGAAGCAAGCGTACATTGGTTTGTGTTCAACCTGTTGGTATGAATCTACCAATGTTTTCAAAACAAACATATGATCAGAGGTCCTCGCACCTTTAGTAAAGCCCAATTGTTCTTTTCTAATGATATCGCGAGAGGAGAGAAAATTTTCCAACCTGTTATTAAGAACTGAGTTGAATAGTTTGCCAATATTACTGGTTATAGTAATTCCTCGATAATTGGAGGGGTTTTTCTTAGTACCAGACTTGTGAATAGGAGAGATGTAACCTTCACTCCAGCATCGGGGATAAACCGCATTGGAGTAAGTAAGGTTAAATAGTTTTTGAATGCATGAACCAAGACTGGTATAGCCATATTTCAGCATTTCGTTACAGATACCATCTAGGCCACATGCTTTTTTGTGTTTTGAGTCCTTTAATTGCCTTACTAATTTCATTTTCTTTTATTCTATAGTCTAACTCACTGAAATTAGTTTGCTGTTCTAGATGTTGTAAATTTGTATCAATGAAATTCTCAGTTGAACTGAATTTACTTTTTACATTTAATTTCTCAAAATGTTTTAACCATTCATCTGGTGATACATTTTCTGTATCTTCCTTTTTTGGATTGTCATTCTCTTTAAGTTCTTCCAATATTTTCCAAAATTCTTTCGGCTTATCGTCGACTAAATTGTCTAGATTGTTAATAAGCCTGTTTCTATATTTTCTCCTTTTATATTTCCTTGCTTTTCTAAGATCTTTTAGAGATTTAAAGTACGAAGATCTAACACATGGTACCTTTGGATATATAGATAATAGATACGCTTTGTACTTTGTGCTACTTTTAAGACTTTGCAAAGTTTTATCATACCACCTTGGTTTCTTTTTAGTAATTATACGAGTTTTTCTGGCTCTATTAGACTTAATGCATTTCAAGGCTATGTTCCCAGCAGTTTTAAGGATATTGTTAAAATCATCTGCTGCACAGTCAACCTGCTCTTGGGAGTATCTGTTTTCAAGAAATTTATCAATAGCATTTTGAACTGGATGCGAACATAAAGCATCTTGGTATTTGTGAAGTGAGTCCTCTGACCATATGTATCTAGAAGGCATAGGTTTTAGGTCATTCTTCAAAATTTTTATATGATAATTTACGCGTAGCATAAATGATAATTGACAGTGATCGGACAGATAACCTGTAAACCTGTGTACATGAAAATACGATATTAATTTTAGCAAAGTATCTGATACGACAGTATAATCTACAACACTGCTGCCACCTGGTTGATGACAGGTGAAGTGTCCAATTGTGTCACCGACTGTTCTGCCGTTTAAAAGTCTCATCTGTGCGGATATGCACAGATCTAGTAGTTGTTTGCCACGTTGATCCTGTATCTTATCACAGTTGTAACGACGTAAAGTTGCATCATCTTCGACATAAGTGTCGTATAGGGGCAGATGATTAGAATCATCATTAGACACAAAGTCAAGGCCCGAACCTGTGCGGGCATTTAAATCACCAGTAAGTATCACGTATCCCAAATTTGATAGTCTAGCTATATCCGACTCAATCATTTGTATAATACTAATATCAGATATTGGACAAAAAGGAGAATTCTCAGGAGGGATATAAGCAAAACATAGATATACATTTTTATCTAGACCAAAATTGTCAGCATTGAGCTCAAGCCATATAATAATTATGCTAATTATGACGTTATGACGTTGAAAGTAATACCGCATCTTACAATATGCCGTAATAATATGTGAATGACGTCCAGTAATGTCATATTGATATAAACGTATCTTTTCATAGTTCTCCACATAATATATATAAAATACACAATCTTCGCGACAGTTCAGATATACTAAAACGGTAGTCCATTAAGTTTGCATTTGCACTTATTACGAAAGAATTCCTCTTTCTGTACCCTGAAATGTTTGTCATCTTTCAGAACTTTATAAAACAGAAAAATAGTAAATTTTCCGCCACCACATTCATCTATGTGTTTACTCACTCCAATTTGCCTCGTCGCGGGAACTCTGATCTGTAGACTGGATCCAGCCCCATTCACCAAGCCTCGATCCGTTTTCCGCTTTTTACAAACAGCTCCAAATCTAATCTCATCCACAGGCAACAAAAATGTAATGAGCTGTTACATTATTATGCGCGCGGTGTATTACGCGAAACATGTCACATAATTTAGTTTCTAACTATGCAGTTATGTCAACCATGTCATTATATATTTCAATTATGTCATGAATAACACCAGTACGGTACTATATGAAGACAAACGCAAACGAACTCTTTTTGGGTAGAGCAGTTTTACAAAATTTACAGAGCTGTGACGCGGCTTAGCAACATAATGGCGGACTTTTCATTGAAAAAATGATGGGGATGGGAGGGGTAGGTATCTATGACTACAACCTGAAAATAGAACCGGTACGTTCTTTCATTCATGCATTGTCCATCACGCGCTGGTGATCCATGCCAATCAAAACGACAAACCAATGGAATATCATCGAATCATACGAACTGTTCCTTCCGTTCTACATTTTTACTACGGTGGGGCAGAGATCATTCCTGCAGCCGTTTAGACGAAAGGTATATGCAATCGAAGCCAGGAGATTGGATCCAGCCCCTGTTGCATAATGTACTTTAAACGGGAAACAAGAGGAAGTAACTCTGCCTATTAAGAAATGCTTGAAACAGGGACTGGACGGAACGTCACAAGGGAGCTAACTTTGCAAGAAAAAATGCACAGTATACTGTGCATTTTTTGTCACCAATGAAAACTCCGTATTCTGACTCCGCCCCCAACTCAAAGGATTTGATTGGTTCGTTCATATACGCTCGCTGGAAGCAATGCGTTCATGTGACGTCAACAATGAGAATGACGTTACTACCATGACCTCAACAATGGGAATGACGTTACTGCCGAGACGTCACAATATGCCGTTAGAATGAAATTGATACAAATATTGCGACCGAAGGTAAAAACATGTCAATCGTGCAGACTAACCACGCCACCAGATGGAATCTTTACACGACGAAACCCATCAAATCGTCCAGTCTCTATCTTAAAAAAAAAAAATCATTTTTTCTTTTTTCATTTTTTGTTCTCATTCTATTTATTAAAGATCATTTTATTATTAATAATAGCACATATGAAATAGAGACTCATCCAGTCTACTCTGATCTGTTGTTTGTGAACCGTTACTCTGTGACGTAAATAGTCTCCAGTTTGACCTATATAGTTTTCACCGCATCCCGCGCATGTTATGACATACAAAACATTTTTCACCTTACGACATATTATATTTCACACGGTAGACGTAGTCTGCATTCTTGAAAATAAAGTCCTTCCCTTCCAAAATATATTCACATGTGCCACATAAGTTAGAACCGCATTTACTAACACCTACTATATTCTGTTCCTCAAGAGTGAATTTGGCTCTTGTAAAAAGTTTCTTCAGGTTAGGGCCTTGCCTTTTGCTGTTGATCAATTTTACTTCGGATAAACTGTTTTCAACCCGTTCACTCCCATTAACCATTGGTAAGGTATTCTTGATAACCTGAAAAACATTAGGGTTGTTTGGATTGTGTGTGGTTATTACAGCTATTGTTTCTGATTTTGGTTCTGTATTCTTCACAGTACGGAGTTCCGTTTGAGGAATGCACTTGGCCTTGTAAATTCCGGACGAAATCAGTTTCTCTGGATAACCTCGTTTTTCAGAGTTGGAATTAATTCTCGTAAACGTTGTTCCTTCAGTTATCAACTTCAAATATCAACAGGAATGAACGAAATGCTTTATAACAGTTACAGGAGAAGAAGAACTTAATTATTAAGGAAGCTGATAAAGGAGGCGCACTTGTTGTCATGGATAAGGTATACTACGCTAATAAAATAATGGAGATGTTGGACGACCCATAATATTACAGAGAGCTACTACAAAATGAGGACGCAGAAGTCGTACGTAAACTGAAAGCAATAACCGGGAAATATAAAAACAATTTGACTAAAGAGGGAATAGAATTTCTGACGGGATTTAAACACAAAACCAGTAACTTTTACGGACTACCACAGACAATAATCAACGCCATTAATGAACAAAATTCCACATATGTACGAACAGAAGCTCCGACCGATTTGAAATTTAGAACTATTGTAGCCGGAACGGAATGCCCAACACACCGCCTGAGTCACCTGATGGACATCATCCTCAAACCAATGACAAATAACATTCGTAGCTTTATAAGGGATGATATAGACTTTCTAGGAAAATTACTCAGAACTATCGAAGGAATTCTACGTTAGCAACATTCGATGTTTCCAGTTAATATACAAACATTTCCCATGATTTAGGGAAAGAGGCACTAGAATTCTGGATGAACAAACACCCGGAAAATTTAGATAATCGTTTCTCGAAAGACTTCATTCTGGAAAGCGTTGAACTAATCCAAAAGAGCAACAATTTCTACTTTAATGGTCGGATACAGCTCACCAATCTTTAATGGTACGATACAGCTCACCAATCTTCAATGTACGAGTTGTCACAGCGAAACAGCTCACCAATTACCAGTATACGAGTTGTCAGAGCATTTCCATCATAGCTCTCTAGATTTGTATCTAATACCGCTTATGCCGGTGCTAGGGGCCGTGTGGTCATATCATCCAAGTTGCCACATGAACAGGTACAATAAAAGCGTACCTGAGATACAACACATATCACTAATCGTTAGATTCTTGGCATGTGCTTTAGAATAGGTTAACCAGAAGACTATTCTGTGAAGTCATGTGACGCAGTCAGTATGTCGGCACCTCTTCCCACTTCCCTTATATGTGTTGTAATTCAATCAAATCAAAGGAACTGCAATGGGCACAAAATTTGCTCCAACATATGCTACCTTGGTGATGGCTTACCCAGAAGAAGGGCTATACAAGAAAATTGAGAATATCCACGGAGAGGATTTTTCGGAATATTTCAAATCTAACTTTCTTCGCTACTTGGACGACTGTTACATAAACTGGCCGTTGGAACGCGGTAGCGTTGATGAATTGAATGAATTATTAAATTCGCTTAATCATCACATTTCTTTCACCAACAATCAAGACTATCATTAAATACCATTCTTAGATGTCAGAATATACAGAGAAGGAACACAGTTGAAAATAGACATTTATTCTAAGGAAACAGACACCAAACAGTACCTCCCTTTCCAATCATGTCATTCTAGCCACACAAAACGGAGTATACCATACAACTTGGCAAGACGTATATGCACTATCGTGGATGACGAGAAACTGAAGGAAGAACGTTTACGAGAATTAATTCCAACACTGAAAAAACGAGGTTATCCAGAGAAACTGATTTCGTCCGGAATTTAGTTATCAAGAATACCTTGCCAATGGTTAATGGTAGTGAACGGGTTAAAAACAGTTTATCCGAAATAAAATTGATCAACAGCAAAAGGCAAGGCCCTGACCTGAAGAAACTTTTGCCAAGAGCCAAATTCACTCTTGAGGAACAGAATATAGTAGGTGTTAGTAAATGCGGTTCTAACTTATGTGGCACATGTGAATATATTTTGGAAGGGAAGGACTTTATTTTCAAGAATGCAGACTACGTCTACAGTGTGAAATATAATACGTCGTGTAAGGTGAAAAATGTTTTGTATGTCATAACATGCGCGGGATGCGGTGAAAACTATATAGGTCAAACTGGAGACTATTTACGTCACAGAGTAACGATTCACAAACAACAGATCAGAGTTCCCGCGACGAGGAAAATTGGAGTGAGTAAACACATAGATGAATGTGGTGGCGGAAAATTTACTATTTTTCCGTTTTATAAAGTTCTGAAAGATGACAAAGATTTCAGGGTACAGAAAGAGGAATTCTTTCGTAAGAAGTACAAATGCAAACTTAATGGACTACCGTTTTAGTATATCTGAACTGTTGCGAAGATTATGTATTTTATATATATTATGTGGAGAACTATGAAAAGATACGTTTATATCAATATGACATTACTGGACGTCATTCACATATTATTACGTCATATTGTAAGATGCGGGTTATTATTTTCAACGTCATAACGTCATAATTAGCATGACGTCTAAACGTCATCGTCAAAAAGGATTCAAACTTTTGAAATGTTTAACTGATAAGAATATTACGTTTAGGAATTGTATAATGACGTCATTGTCAACGTCATGGAATATTGAGTGGAATACCATATATTGTCGTGGGTTCCAAATGGAAATTATTACATCATAACGGATAAAAGAATTACTGTAAATATTGAACGTTCACATTTAAAATATCAGTATTGCCTGAAGAACCACCGAAGAAAGATGTCGCGAAACCGGTTGCAGTAAACGCTGTCTTCGATATTCATTTTTTTCTGATATATATATATATAGATTAAATGATCACAGTAAAAACTGCCTTTGTGTATGGTAAATATAGTATTAGAAGAAAGTCATGACTAACTCGGACTGACTGATTTTGCTAACTAGTTTCACTGCTTTCAGCAGTTCTTCAAGCATCGTTTATTGAAATCAATTCGATTGCGGTTCTATTTATGTGCATGTGTTTTTCACAATTAGTAACAGTGGTCTTGGTGATATTATACACATGCACAAGATTACAAACAAAACGGAACTAATACATGGGTACATAATAACAATAATAATAAATTAAATATAACAGCTTTTATAATTGACAATGATAGACCTGTATGAGGTCTAATTCTGGTCTGCACATGCATAATCCTTGTCAGAAATTGTATACAAACTGTAAGAAATAAGTCGATTTGCTAACTATAGCGATTTTCTTCAGTCCAGACAATACATGATTAATCGCCTTCGGAATAAATGATTACTGAATTATGTGTATGGGAGGGAGTGGGATAATTCTTGCAACCACAACAGACAAGTACATAGACCAGATTTCTGGAATCGCAGTTCATGTTAGCAGTTTGTTGAGTTCAGGGCGGAATTTATTAATGAAGTGTAGTTCTTTAATTTCTCTAAGTTTAGTATTATCCCCGGATAACTTGAAGAATGAGAAAATTCTGAACTTAATATCAAGGTGCCCAGCACATGTACCAGTGTGTTTTGTCACCGGTAAGAAACGAAGCCTGGGTGTATTAATCTGCTGTCGATGTACACGGGTTCTGTTTCTAATAGTGTCCCCTGTTTGCCCAATGTAATACTTCTTGCAACCACAACAGACAAGTACATAGACCAGATTTCTGGAATCGCAGTTCATGTTAGCATTGATTCTAAAGGTGAAGTTGGTTACATTAAATGTGAAGGAATTGCCTATGATTAGGTTGTTTCTACAGCATTTACATCGTTCATTTCCACAATTAGAAGTTCTATAATTGGGGACCGTCAATGGGAGAAATTTTGCCCTGGTTAGTATTTTCTTGAGGTTTGGGGCCTGTCGTTTACCGTTTATAATTCTAGTTTGACTGAACGTTTGTTTGAGATGATCACTAGATTCCAGCATTGGTCGATTATTGAAAATTACTGGGAAGAAGTTGAAGTTGTTAGGATTATGTGTGCATACAAAAGATAGCGTATCTGTGTCGGTATTTGGCCTGACCGTTCTGAGAGTTTGCACGTCAATTTTAATGGCCTTTTGAATTCCAATATCTATAACTCTAGGGGGATAATTTCTCCTTATTAAAGATACTTTCAGCTCGGCTAACCTGGTTAGTTGCAACTCCATGTCCGTTACAATTGTGCAAATTCTCCTTGCCAGTGTGAAAGGCACTTGATTTTTTGTTTGGCGAGGATGACAAGACCTATAGTCTAGATACTGTTTTGTATCAGTAGGTTTATAATATATGTCCGTAATAATGGTGTTATCCTTACGGGCAAAAAAAACATCCAAGAAAGGGATTTGGTCATGCCCCTCGATTGTGAAATTGATATCTGGATCGAGGCTGTTCAGAGCATCATATAGAACCATAACATCTGCTTTCTTGGTATCCCAGATAATGAAACAGTCATTTACATCTGACGACGATACAGCTCACCAATCTCCAATGTACGAGTTGTCACAGCGAAACAGCTCACCAATTACCAGTATACGAGTTGTGAGAGCATTTCCAGCATAGCTCTCTAGATTTGTATCTAATACCGCTTATGCCGGTGCTAGGGGCCGTGTGGTCATATCATCCAAGTTGCCACATGAACAGGTACAATAAAAGCGTACCTGAGATACAACACATATCACGAATCGTTAGATTCTTGGTATGTGCTTTAGAATAGGTTTACCAGAAGACTATTCTGTGAAGTCATGTGGCGCAGTCAGTATGTCGGCACCTCTTCCCACTTCCCTTATATGTGTTGTAATCTAGGTACCGTTTGAAAGAATCCTGAACATATGTTTGGAGATTTAATCCATGTGACTCACCGATATTCCTGCAAAGTTGATGTTCTAGGTATCCTAAAACAAGTGTCGCGTATGTCGGAGCAAATTTGGTCCCCATCGCCGTTCCAATTATTTGATGGTAATTCTGGTCCCCGAATTCAAAAGAATTATTTTCCAGAATTAGCTGGATAGCGGAAAGGATAAATTCTCCACTGAAACGTTCACTGATCTTCTCGGGGTGATTATCTAACCAAAATTTGACAGATTCCAGTCCTAGTTTATGCGTTATAGTACTATATGGATTAGTAACATCTAGCCTGCAAAAGATTTCCCCGTCTTGAACTGTATCAGGAAGATGATTGAGGAAGTCAATATCATCTCTTACATATGATGGGACAAACTGAATGAAAGGTGTCAAAAGGATATCAATAAGTTGGCTTAAGCCAAAAGGATATCAATAAGTTATATATATGTATATATATATATATGTGCATGTATATATATATGTTTTGTTCTATAGTATATATCATTGTCGGATTATAACAAACTGTTTTACCTTTTGTCTACCCCATTATATTGTAAATATGTATGTCTCCAGTGTCCAATTAGTATATAAAAATGCGTTTTAACATGTTCAACGGCAAGGCAACTATGTATATATAGCCTTACATATGAATAAATATATTATTGCTATTGAAAAGTTCATGAAATGAACGAAAACGGTTTAGCAGTGATGTAAGCCAGGAACTGGCTTTGATCACCAGGTAGGTACTTCCAAAAAAATGTACGACTATTGGGGCAATAGCAAAAATAAGTAACTGCTTGAGAATAGGTTTACTTAATATTCCAGTTATCAACAGTTATTTGGGGGGGGGGGGGACGGGGTGGTTATTGGCTTGTGATAATTTAATTTAATATATTTAATTTATAATTTATAATTACAGGGTGTGGATTCAGATACCGGCCAACTACAAGCGTCTAGTCCGCCATTCATAATTCAGCCGTCGTCCATTAAAGAATATCCGCGTCCATAATCCAAAGACCTATCCCATATAACAGTATTAGCACCAAATTCAAAAGGACAATCATAGTATATATAAACATAGGCTAGATAATATACTATGAGAATGATGATGCTGATAACCTGCTACCTTCCCTGATCACAGCTTTACCCTTGACTGATCAACCGAAGGATTTGAACACATCCATTTATCTCCTGAGATCACAACTGGCCAAGGTTACTACCTTTCTCAATGTGCATCATGATGAAATGTCACAGATCAAGAAATCCAGCATTGGTGAAAAATCTGCTACTGTGAAAAAATTAACTAATTTCTACAGGAGCTGTCATAGCTACATCGAGAGAGAGAAATACAAGGAGGCAAGAAAAAGACTGTTCAGTGATAACCCGCCAAATGATTTACTTGTGGGCTATTCTGGTTAACAACGTGCGCCTAGAATTGAAGATCTCGACAGAGGCATCTGCTATAGCCACTCTCGAGCCAACTTCAGCAGCTAAGCCTATCTCTGATTTTGCTCAGGGAAAAGTCAGATATGTTGGAGGTCGAGCGGTAGCCAAAGTGGAGCACCATTACAAGGAGACAGTAAAAAAGCAACTTGACAGTTCAGGGACTATATAGTGGATCAGAGTTTGAAAGTGAAAGTTGCTCTGCTGAATTCGCTCACTTTTAATCAAGCTGAAACTCTGAACTCTGCAAAGTATCCTGAGAGTTTGATAGACACACAGAGAAAGAAAAATTTACAATGTGGACTGACAAATGTCAACGATTTCACGTTTGAATTCTTTATGCTGCTGGAGAAGAAAAGATTACCCCTCTATTCTAGAGACATGTTGCGCAAGCAGCATGTAAATATTCTGAATTTTGTCCATGACACAGTACAGTATGATTTGGAACTTTACAACTCATGGGTTAGTTTGTTTCCAGTGCAGACGTCTTTGTACTCTGGAAATCTGTCATTTGTGGTCAAATGTGAGACTGTTCTTCAAGATACTGTTGAGGGAAGTAGTGCCATCTTAGAGCTGTTGAACGATGTCACAAATTCTTACCTCAATGTTACAGATGGTGAACACCAGAGAAAGTTGTCCGCAGAATTGGGGAAGCGTAAAAGCACGGAGCACCCCAAACAGATCCTCCTCAAAAAGTCATCTGTAACAACTTCAGCAGCTGTCAAGTATCAAACCATCCAGGATGACAAATCTGAATACAAAAGTGTATCTCATTTCAAGTTGATAGGTTTGCTTTTGGAAAAGAGTAATGTCTTAAAGGACTTCAGAAAAGTAGATATTATCTCTCTTCATGATTGTTACGATGCGAAACTGAAACCCTCTACAAAGATTTTTGGTTGACCCGTTGAGTGAGGTTATTCTGAAAGCGGATTGCATCACACATCCTGAAAGACTCAACAGGCCTCAACCATTAACCAACTTTCAAGTGAGTCTGCTACACCCGGAACATCACGTGCTGCGGACGAGACTAAGGAGTTAGTCTGCAAACAGGCTATGACTGAGCGCAAAAAGAGGCGCGCCACCACCCGTAAATGCAAGGGGAAGAGGAAAAAGTCTAAAAAAAGAAGAGGCTGGTCACTACTTTATCCCTTGGAGAGCAGTACCATGCTGAAGACATTGAACCATGGATTGGATGTAGTTTTTGCCCAAAGTTGTGTTACAGAAACTGTGGAGGTCTTGCGGACGAGGAGACATGGATCAATTTTTCCCAAGAAGACATATCATGGTGCTGCCCAACTTGCTCATCAACTTGAGTATGTAAGTATTAATAGTGTTATAAGGCTCATTTATTGTGAACAACAAGCACAACAGATGCTTTTTATGTATTAGTATTTCCTTGATGCTACACGTACATTGGAACCTTAGTAAAGTGTCATATCACTACCAGTAACATTGTATAGTCTGTTGCACGTATTGCTTTGATTTGTTGTCCACAATGGAAATTAGCCTTTCTGCATTGGTATACATCACAGTTATTATTCCACAAGACTTTGATTTATTTATCACATTTGAAAGTTAATAAGTGAAAACTTACCACATATAAAGTTCATATGTTTGGACTAGATCCTCATCATCTTGCAGAGATTATGAAACGGCAAGGCCGCTTTCTCTTGGGATGACTTTCGTCTGGCAGAGTCTTTCGTCTGGCAGAGTAGGCCTTTTTACTGATAGTTTTCTGGCATAAGGTGATAGTGTTGGTAGCATAGCTGTATTGATGGTAGTTTGGATTATTGCCTGCCCCATGGTGCAACCCGTTTTGTTATGAAAATATATTTTCCAAGATGTCACTGTTTACATACAGTGGGGTGACAGCGGTTTGCAACTTTTCGGTGACCACCTTCACTAGCTCCAGGAAGCCAGTTATCAGGAGGACGACATCCTCACGGGTTTCATCTGACATTATTAATGTGTTCGAAGGTGCATCCTTCTCCCAATCATGGATCCATGCCATGGCATTCTTGAGCAGCCTCTCATCGCTTTTATCGGTTATACGTCTCCTGTTCCTGAAGATACTGACCGTTATACTGGTTTGTTCTAGCATCGAAATGACCCCATTGCATTTGTCCCCTTTGTCTCCCAAACTCTGTTTGTACCTTATAATCAAGTGCAGCATTTCGCTGTCGAGCACATCTTCTGTCAGGTGGTTACGCATTTTCTGGGATGTATTTGGATGAAGATGTTCTTCTGTGAGATTGTGGAGAATGGATAACCCATGATATTTGTCTCACTCAAAAGCTGCTATAAAGGTGATCCAGGAGATTTCATGTCCATTGTGTGTTAACAACCTTGTATGCCATTTTCGTGTTTCACTTTTTAATATGTTGTTTCTGATTTTTTTGAAAAGGCGTGACGGATCAGCAAGAAAGATCACTGGTTGGTTAAACATGGAATGTTCTCGGAGATGGATGCAGGTGCATCTTTATGAAGGACCTGGTGTTTGAGGCCCCGTTCAAAGAGGTATAGATGATATGGAATCCCCATTTGGCTACTGCCCCCACCACATCCCAGAAAATAGAAAGAGAGAGAGAGAATTAAGGTTTAATGTCGCGTTCAGCAATATTTCAGCTATATAGCGACGATCAAACAAAATTCTAAGTACTGAAGTCACTAACTTAGTAATCCAACGCATTAAAACATACACACATTAAAACTTATGTAACAGCCCGATTTCTCTCAAATAACCCAAGATGCAATCCTCCCTGACCCGACTAAAAAGATCTTCCAAAGTAGTCGCTCGATAAAAAGTATCTCTTACAATCTTAAAATCTATGCATTCGATAAGAATATGTTTCACCATGTGATCATCATGGCATGGAACACACCTTGAGACTGGCTCTTTTTTAGTAAATGTTCGTGAGTTAATCGTGTATGGCCGATTCTACATCGCCCGATCATGGTTTGAAGGAAACGTTTCCGGTTGTTCAGATGAGTATAGCCTACAGTTTTTTTTAACTCATGAAGTTTATTATTCACAGCATCGCATAAAGATTGAAACAGCCGTTTCACATAAGTACAGATGGAGGACCTGAAATCGCTATATGGGATTCCAACAGGATCAATCTCATCATCTAGGGCTGCCTTAGCCATCCTATCAGCCTCAGTATTCCCTTTGATGCCAACGTGACTAGGCAACCAACAGAACACAATATCAATCTGTGGATCAAATCTACAGTCATGTAGTTGTAAAATACTCAAGATAGTGGGAGGAGTCGAAGTCCTACTTTTAATCGGTTGGAGGCATGACAGTGAATCTGACAATATGACATTTTTTCTTTTTAGTGGAACCAATACCTTCTAAAGCCAGAAAATATAATTCATCTGGAGACCGTTCAACTGGTTAGTTGGGTAATGTGCCACTAGGAATCTAAAACCTGTTAGACCGTGAAATAAGAACTGGCATTCATGGTTTGCCAAAACAGACTCAGATCTTTGGGAACACTCACTGGCTTCAGACCCAACATCAGTGAAACCGACTAAATTACG
The DNA here is from genome assembly GCA_036873755.1 of Hanleya hanleyi. Taxonomy (NCBI): domain Eukaryota; kingdom Metazoa; phylum Mollusca; class Polyplacophora; order Lepidopleurida; family Hanleyidae; genus Hanleya; species Hanleya hanleyi. The sequence continues at coordinate 11,626 of JAVTVY010018788.1, read as the reverse complement.
GTCTTTGCCATACTGGATGTCCTCTTGAATGGACATCTCATCCACTATAAGGCCGCCTCAGTATCCGTGATGCGGAAGCGTCTGATGTTTGACATGCATGTGCAGCCATTTTAAAACATTGTCGTTGATTCTAGCATCTTGTTTCACTGTATATATAGCGCAACAATGTTCTTTCTGATGGATGCACAAGAGAACCGCTCTCTGTCAGATGCCTGTAGATATTAGGACTCCGTGTCCAAATGGACAGACCAAGCTGAATGATGATGTTGTCCCGTTTGCTGTTCTTGACCTGTGACTTCGCAAGAAGTTCTAGCAATTATCCAGAGTAAATTCGTCATAGTCCCAGCAGACAAAGCTCCGAATAATATAATATTCATATGTAAATATTACTATTACCAGGTGCTGGTTAAAGAATTGAGTGTGGACATATCTTCATCAAATACGCCTACTTACTCCCAAACTGCATTTACTCTGGGAAGATTTATTTAACAATCACAAAGAGTTTCTCAGGGAGAGAGGTATTTGTCTTCCAACCAATCATAACGACATACCAAAACTATACTGGACTCCCAAAATGCATAAATCACCATACAAAGCTAGATTCATAGCTGGTTCTAGAAGCTGCACCACCAAGCTTCTTTCAACCCTATTGACGAGGGCCCTTCAGGAGGTAAAAGCATTTTGGGAAAGGTATTGCGCCACTATTTCTAAGAACTCTGGCGTTGAATGTATGTGGATATTGAAAAACTCAAAATGTCTTACGGAAGAACTTGATGCTAAAGGTCACATACCGTACAGACATGTATCCACATGGGATTTCTCGACTCTCTATACTACAATCCCTCATCAGGACCTTATTGACCGTCTAAGTTCGTTAATAGTATCTGTGTTCAAGAAAACTGATCGTAGATATATTAATGTCGGAAGCCATAAAGCATTCTTTAGCTCTACTACATACAAGAGATATCATTCATGGGATGTTTCTTTGTTTATAGAGTTGCTTGAATTTCTCATTAAAAATTTCTATGTGAAATTTGGCAACACAATATATCAGCAGCATATAGGTATTCCAATGGGTACTAATTATGCACCCCTGTTGGCTGACCTATATCTGTTCTCTTGTGAATGTGACTATATGCAGGCGCTTTCAAAAACCGATCCATTCAAAGCCCGTTCCTTCTCATTCACCAAACGCTATATAGACGATCTTCTCGCTGTAGATAATCGCTATATAACTGACGCAGTGAAGGATATATATCCACCTTCACTGGATTTGACGGAAACTACAAACAGCCCTACAGGCACATCATATTTAGATCTATATCTCTATAAAAATGAAGCGGGCATTCGCTCTCGTCGACTTTATGACAAAAGAGATGATTACAATTTCGACATTGCTACTTTATTGTCATCTCGGCCAAGCTGAATCACAAGGTTTTCCTTCTCTGATATATGTACGTGCTCTTCAGCTATGTCCTTGCAATAGCGTAGGTTATCCATCATGGCAAAGAACACACATAAAGAACGCATGGGTGGCTCCATTGCAGAAAAGCCGATGTCTATAAATGTGTTCATCATCTCCACCTCGCCCTCTCCTGTTATGTTAATCATTATCTCGAGCGCCACTTTATTTTCATTACACACACGTCCTGTAAATTTTGCTATTTCATAGCAAGTGTCAGTCGTTCCTGTAATAAAATATCCAGATGAAATGAATTGGGGTATTTTGTCAAACTGGATACGTTAATCTGACTGAAGTAGTCTCTACTTAAGTGCTATAACGCCAGTTGGTTTTGGACCTTTCTCGTTTAACTGTTATTCCTGGAAACACCTTGTTAAACAGATTTCCAATCGAATGCGCTTGGCAGTCTCCAAAGTTTTCCTCATATCTTTTGCACACATCGTCACGATCCCCAAGGCTGATGACATAGTTTGAGTGTAACCTGTATAAAAGTACAACATAACGTATGCTGCATTTCCAGAGTATTTTACCTTGACGTCAGCTCGTATGAGAAAAATTTGCGACCTCAATTCTATTGATGAGAAAGATGTCTAGATTATATTCCTTTATTAAGACAGATTTTCCAATAATATACCGTGACCGAAGGCGCAAAAGAGACATTTCTTCTTCCAGTGTTGATATATTGTTCAAACGTATCTCTACACTGAAAAATAAATCCTTAAAATCTAAGGAATATTCCCGGGCTATTACGCCAGCGGAATATTCGTTAAAATTCAATAAGGAATATTCCGTAGCATGTTAAGGAAATTTCTTAACATGATAAGGAATATTCCTTGGTTATTTTGAGGAATATTCCGCTGGTGTAATAGTCGGGCAATATTCCTTAAATTAAAAAAAAAATCAGTGTATAAACTATAATGTTTATTCAGACCAGATAGAGTGTTGTGCTATTTGGTGTCGGGATTCTAACATGCGTAAGTCTGGCTTGAGGGATTCTTATTGTGTAAATGTCCGTTTTGCCCCATTAGTATATTGTTGAAAAGTGTCTCTATAACCTATATTGTTTATTCAGACCAGACACAGAGTTGTGCTATTTGGTGTCAGGATTCTAACATGTCAGAAGAACTTGCTGCATGCAGAATTTGTAAGCCAGATCAGAAGGATATTAATGTAAATTGAAACTTCAATTGTGTTTTTGAAAAAGATACCCAGACTACTTTGTTTCATTCAGACTGACTGTTGGGGAGTAACACATATTTTTTTATTCTGTTCATCGTCTGTTGTAAATACATATATCTCTCACTCAGTTGTCTTGAATTATTTCATTTAACAGAAACACCCTAATTCATAGGAAATCAATCAGTGGGAGTAGCACCAAGTGTATTCCTTTGAACTCATTCATTTTGATGTCTTGATGTGATAATTTAAAAGCAGAGTGTTCTCTGTTAACTTAAATGCTAAACCTGTCAAGCTCAACTAGAAGACGAATACTGAGTCAGACAAAGGTTTAATCCACGAAAACAATTCCTTTACAAAAGTTCCCACAACTGCTTATATACAATGTTTACAGGCCGATGCCATGGAGTCACTCGACCAACGGAAGTGGAACTCTTCTGCGTAGAGCACATAAAGTGCCAATAGGTAAACATTATCGCATGTGCGCGAGAGTTTGGCCCCACACTGCAGATTAACTTCACGTACTTTGTTGTACCAATACAGAGAAGCGTCGGCTAATCCATAGACAGACTTTCTCAATTGCCACACAATTCCGTTAGCCTTTGCTTCTGCGGGAGGTCGTATGAAGACATCCCTAGACAGCTCAGAACCCTGCAGGAAAGCAGTTTTTATGTCTGAGATTTCCAGCGTCTTCCGGCAAGAACTGCTAGAACAAGCCTCAGCGACTCCGTTGCACAGGTTGGGAGAGTCTTTTGGTAGATCCCTAGAAAACCGATCCATTCAAAGCCCGTTCCTTCTCATTCACCAAACGCTATATAGACGATCTTCTCGCCGTGGATAATCGCTATATAAATGACGCAGTAAAGGATATACCTTCACTGGATTTGAAGGAAACTACAGCTAGCCCTACAGGCACATCATATTTAGATCTATATCTCTACAAAAATGAAGCGGACATTTTCTCTCGTCGACTTTATGACAAAAGAGATGATTACAATTTCGACATCGTAAACTATCCCTTTCTGGACAGTAATATTCCAGTGGGACCTGCATATGGCGTATACATATCTCGCCTTGTAGCATTTGCTAGATCCTGTGTTAATTGTGACGATTTCAATCAACGTCACAAAACATTGTTGCAGAAACTTATAAAACAGGGCTATTCCTCCAAGCGCCTCCACTCAAAAGTTTCTCAAATTTGGCGATACATATCGCATGCTGATAGCAAAATACGAACGTAGCGTGCAAGATCTATGGCGTTACGTTTCGTAACTTGTGTCTAATTCCGCTTAACCCGGGGCTAGGGCCGTATGAACCCATGTACTTCAAGATCCTCATGGTGCTCATATGAACAGTCACAATCAAAGCGTGACTGAGATACACCATTCTCTAGATAACGACTTTAGAACGATTATTATGGATTAAGAATACTGATCAGCGATACGGATTTTATATTTTTTGGAACATCATGATGTCTTGTCGGCATCATTGAAAACTGTTGACCGCTTCTCTCTTGCAGGAAACTAGCCTATGTTTATGTATACTATGATTGTCTTTTTTTAATTTGGTGCTAATACTGTTATATGGATATGGAATAGGTCTTTGGATTATGGACGCGAATATTCTTTAATGGACGACGGCTGAATTATGAATGACGGACTAGACGCTTGTATATTTATCAGTTAGCACACTCGGAAGGTTGGGAGTACGTTCGAAGACTAGTTGATATGGACTGTAACCATGCACATTGTTGAGTGCGTTCTTAGTCATGAGAGCCCAGTTAAGGGCGGTTTCCCAGTCACATTCAGTTTCCATTTTGACCTTCAAAGGGATTTCAGTTAATGTTTGGTTATGTCTCTCTTACAGACCATTGCTCCATGGACTATAGGCTGGTGTCATCTTCACTTCGATAATGAAGTTTTCTGCCATGTCTCGAACTTCATCATCATTGAACTCTCAACCATTGTCACGGTAGAGACGTTTTGGTCTAACATGTACACAGATCCATGATCGCAGGAATTTCTTCACAAATTCTGAAGACTGTTTTGTGCGCACTATGCTCCCAGCACTGAATCGTGTAAATTCATCAATAATGTGTATGTACCACGCCCCATGTTCAAGTTCATTCAGGTATACAGCCACAATTTCATTGTATTCGGTAGCTAATGGTAAACCTACTGCTGGCATGGGGCTAAGTTTTCTGTTTTGCACAAATTGCACAGTTATCCACGACTTCTTGCAGCAATGCGAGGGTTTCAGTGTCCTTTGTTCCAGCACTTTTCAATAACCGTGTTAGACGATCCACTGTGGCGTGACCAAACTGTTTATGTTATCTGGCTACCACCTTCTGTTTATCTGCTTGATTCCTCGTCTCTGTCACAGTTAGGACTTCATTCTCAGAGACTGGAAGATCATCTCTAATCCCATGATTAGAGAGATTCATGCAATAATGTCCACTGGATGTAAACTCAAGTTCCACTGATTCATTAAACATCCGTGCCTGGTCATTTTTAAGATCTACAACTGTGCAACAACGGAATATCAGTTTGCACTGTGTCTATTTTACAAGTAGCGTTGCCTATCTTAGCTGGTATAATTGCCCGTTTGAATGAATGTACAACTTCACCATCACCAAAGTTGAATCCTTTTTGACTAGCTGATGTGGAAACAGATTTTTAGTCTCTGCTGCACAAATCATGTACATAGTGGTTCAGCCATTTTTCTCCATACACAGTTCGCGTGCGGGCAGCGTCAATAACCGCAGATCCTAGAGATTCCACAACAAATTTTCCATTATCTGAAGATTGTTCTTTCGCAAAGAGTGTGATGTTATAGCTCTCTGTTGCATCATCTTCAGTTATCTGAACAGTGGCAATCTTTGACCCAGTGGAATATACTCTGGCAGATAGCACATTTTGTCCGTTTTCCAAACTTGTTTATTGGATTAGTGCCTCTCAAATTACTACTATGATGACCTGGGGGTAAGCTTCTTCTGTTGTGAGACATAGATAGTTTCCTGTTTTATTTGTATGGCTTCAGCTCCTAAATTGCATGTACTTTTATTGTCTCCGACGATACGTTTCATGGCAGAATTCATAGATGCGAAAGTCAGATCACTTGATGCAGTTAGAGCTAGCTGTCTTTCTTTCCGAGTTAAACTGGCATTATCTAGTAATTTAAATGCCAAAACGGCGTCAGGGAGACTCATATCATACTTGCGTGACTTGCTGTACCGTTGTTCAAACTCTATGGTATAGGCTGCCATGTCCATATCTTCCGATTTCCGAAAAGTTCTGATAGGATTCATATGCACAATACTAGCAGATAATGAAACTGCTAGTGCTTGCTTCTTTGATGGGAGTTCAGTGACTGACGAGCCGCCATATTTCAACTTCGTTCTTCCACGTTTCTTACGGGGCCGTTTGAGCGTCAAATTTCGGTGGATTCCTCGCCACTCGCCATCCTTCGTCTGTACGCTCTGCTACCAATGCCAAGTTCAACTAGAAGACGAATACCGAGTCAGACGAAGGTTTAATCCACGAAACCAACTCCTTTACAAAAGTTCCCACAACTGCTTATATACAATATTTACAGGCCGATGACATGGAGACACTCGACGAACGGAAGTGGAACTCTTCTGCGTAGAGCACATAAAGTGCCAATATATAAACATTATCACATGTGCGCGAAGCAGTCCATTGAAACACAGAGATATTGTGAGGGAGTGGATAGAGATTACAAGTTAACACCTTCAATATTATAAGTAAAAAAAATAGGTAAAAGTGAAAAAAATAGATTAATCTACTAATGTAATACGGTTCATGTATAGAAATAATATTAAACTTGCCATATCAATCTTTCATGTTTAAAACTTGACATTCTGAGCAAGTCTTCCTCTGATGATGTAGAGCTCAAACTTGTCACGCTTGACAGGTTTGAATTTCGAACACTGTGCTCTGCAATAGTGTAAACAGCCAATCATCGTTGTTTGTGGTGCGTGACGTAATTGTTAGGATTTCGGGTTCGAGGCTATGCATTCTTTCAACGTCCGTGAAGTTGCTCGAAGCAGGGTCGCATTTTAACAGCTGATTTGAGAAAGGATTTTACCAAAACTGTGCACCGGCGCGTCATGTACGATCCGGGATTTGTGTTATGAGGTTTAACTGAAGTTTATTTGCTCTCAATTGAGCCTTTGAAATCCGGTAATTTCTCACGGAAAAGTGAATTTCAAGATGACGTCCCTTGATCTACATGTGGTGTGAGATGGGTATGTATATGCAATCCAGTTGACACAAAATCCCTGTGCTTGGGGCTGGCTCTAAGGCTCAGTGGCCTATTCAACAGTTTTTTTGCCATAGCACTAAAAAAAACAATTACAGACTCTCACCTAGGGAGCCGCACAACAAAACCCCAGAAAAGATTAATTCGAACAACCAAACAAACAAACAAAAAAATAAGAACAGTTGTGAACAGTTTTACAAATAGCTCGCGCTATACATTAACAGTGCCTTCGAAAACCTAAAAGCCCCGTATGACAATGTTATAATCAATACAGCGCCATCTATCTACAAAAGGATAATGGTGATCTACGTCAAGGTCAACCCGGCCGGGCTGACCAAGACAAAAAATAAACAAAGCAAAACTCCCACCCAGGGAGCACCAGAAAAAATTAACTTGAACAAACAAACAAAACTCGCAGAAAAGATTAACTCGAACAAACAAAAAAAAAAAAAAAAATAATAACAGTTGTAAACAGTTTTCCAATATCCCGCGCTATATATTAAAACATAGACTCGTACCTAGCCCTCAACTCACACGCACCGTTGGGGTCTAGTTAGCGGCAGGCATTTTGTATTCTCTGATTGGCTGAATTACCGGTCTAAATCTGGACCGGTAAATAGACCAATGTCAATATGTGTTGTTGTTGTTGTTCGTGTGTATCAAGTGACCAGTACTCGTCTATGGTGCGATAAAGGGCCTTGAGCGCTACGGCCACCAATCCACCAAGTATTATATAGATCCTTTGTAAGATTTGATGAGCGATGAGCGATTATGGTAGGTTTCCTAAATAAAGCCCTCGCTTCTACGACTACCACGACGTCCAGCAAGACGGTACATCTTCGGAAAATTTATGACCTATTTCAAGGTTCTTAGCGTGACATGTACATGATCAGGTCAGGGGATTTGCAGCATTTCTGTTCTTCATTCAATACATAGTACTGTTCATACGCCCTATGATATGTACTTTTGTTGCTAACATTATGCAAGTTTTGTTGTTAAAAAAAATAAAACTGAACGTACTTGTAGGCCTACTCGTTTGAAGCAGCAGACATTATAAAATTTAGTTGACCTAGATTCTGCATTGAAGATCAACCATTGAAGCGCGGAAAACAACGAATTACGTCAATTATACAGTATTTTCGCCTTCATGTTGTCTGATCGTACTAGTCTTGTTTATCTGATGATGCTAAACAATAATGATCTTGTGAATTAACTTTGTGATAGGCCTAGGTCATAAATTTTCTGAAGATGTACCATTTTGCCGACGTCCAAACAAGCATGGAGGGGCATTGTGGGTGGAGAATACCATGGGCCAATCACTGTGCAGTGCTGATTTAAAATGCCTGCCGGTAACTAGTCTCCATAGAGCGATAGCGAATTGGAGCTGGGTACGAGTCTAATTAAAACAGTGCCTTCGAAGATCCAAAAGCCCCGTATGACAATGCTATATTCAATACAGCGCCCTCTATCTACACAACGAAAATGGTGATCTAGGTAACCCAGCCGGGCTGACCAAGACAAAAGAAAATCGCTACTCAAAATTTCACCATGTACAAACTTCAAAAACGTTCACGAAAATACTACACAAGAAATCTGGAATAATACCAGATTTAAACCACAGAAATACTCAAAATAACAGAGACGAAAGTGCAAGTGCGAATGACTCAGTCTGACTACATCGGCATCCGAGCAACCCTGGGCGAGACTTCAGGAAATGGCATGAGGGTGGAAAGTCATCTATAACTGCGGTGACAAATAACTTAACGATGATGACCAGCGACCTACCAAAGAGAGTCCGGATGGAGAACAGCCTTACTTTTGTCTTTTTGAATTTGGTGCTAATACTGTTATATGGAAATGGAATAGGTCTTTGGATTATGGACGCGGATATTCTCTAATGGACGACGGCTGGATTATGAATGACGGACTAGACGCTTGTAATTACAACCCCAGACATCGATGAGGTGCTTTCCATAAAGATCTGTCAATGAATGTCGATGGGATTACAGCCTGGTTGAACTCAGATGTTAGTGGGTGTCTATGGTTCTTCGTAAAACTTGCAGCAAACATTCTTTTCAATGCACGAGGCATGAGCTCTCTAGTTCGAAAGTTGTCAGCTTTTCCACCAGAAGAGACCCCTATGAAACCGAAAAACAAAGGCATCTATGTAATATCAGTGATGTCAGCCTATGTTGCAACAGTCCGTGGGATAGAGGTAGCCTTTGTCGTGGCCGTAACACGGTGGATCAATCCGGTGTAGCTCTTAGGTGTGGAAGGGAATAGCCAAGGTTCTGGAATTGATGATGTTGTCATCCATGTTGACATCGATGCAGATTTAGAGGAAGGCGAGCTACCCTAGGGAGAAGCTGGATCATCTGCTGAAACAACAGCTGGCAAACCAGACAGTGGTCATGAAAACATCTTCAGTGTGTCTTACTCCCATCAAGATTTCCAAGGTGATAGAAATCTATGATGACCAGTCCACATCAACAAAGACATCAGCACCTGTTCCTGAGGGATCATTATCAGCTGTGAAGCCCAAGACCTTCAAGTGACCCCTGTCCTCTAAGCGCCCATTTGGAAATCATCAGTGTTCAGAAATCTGTTAAGTCAACCAACGTATCATCAAAGAGGTCTTCCTTGTAGTCCCCGAGGCCCGCCCTCTGTACATGTTACTCGACAAATATATGTGAGATAATTGTTTCGGTGAGAAATTTAAGCCGTAAGAAGTCGGACATTACAGGTTAGTTTTCCTAGGTTTCTTGCATTTACCAGGTTACCCCATGTTAAGGCGTTTATTCCATCAGACGACCATGATTCTCATCCATTAACATCAGATGAGTTGTTTGAGCTGGTCTGTCATCACAGCTCCCGAGCCAGCGCATCTAATTCCGCTTAAGCCGGTCTCCACATGAACAGCTGCAATAAAGGCGCGGCTGAGATAATAAGGCTACGTCCGATAATCCACCGTATTCTCGGGTATGAATGTTAGGTGTCGACGAATACTTTCCTGTAGAGTCGTATTGTTGCCTTTTAGTCACCAGACTTCGTCAATTTTTCCCACCTCTTGCATATCGCTCTAATCGTCAGCTAAGCCCACATCATCCTAATCGTCATCAAAGGGGTCTTCCATGACAGCAAAGCCAACATCATCCTCAAATGGTCATCCCATTCGTGGGCCAGGGCATCATCCAGTCGACCTTTACATTCAGCCACTCTATCTTCATCAACTGCCACACTCAATCCACCACTATTGCTACAGTCACATATGTTGCCAAATTCATCAAAATCATCGCCTGCAAAACCATCGACATCAGTGGTTAAGGATGTGAGGAAAGTGATGATATCGACAGAATACCCTCTTCCTCTCAGCAACGACAAACACCCAACACCACCACCTGGCAACAAAGTAGCCTCTACAGTCCACAGAATTCCAGGTGCATCGAAGGAACAGACTGGATTATCGGGGCGAGCTCGATGCATTCTGCGCCGCGGATGTCTTTCACTGTTACCTTCAGCTAGGCGAGGTTGAGACGCATGCGAAGAGATGTCCATTCCCGTTAACAAGGATCCCCCAGTGGCCACCTAGATGAAGTGGCAGCAGATGAAGGGGAAGGAGAAGGTAAGGAGAGTTCCTTGTAATGCGCCTTGAGTGCCAGATAGATGAAAACATGACAATTGATGTTGATGACCTGCATGACAATTACAATATGTTGGCCCTGTCGAGTACACCGGTCAATTGTGATCCAGATGTGACTGTACAATTATCACGGTACCGGTATTACAACTATCAGTTAGTTGTTCAGATTATCCTCGACAAAGGAATTTCTCCTTCAAACAAGGTGGAAGAGATGTTCGAAGCTTTCGATAACAAGATGGACAAGTCCACCGACTTCCTTTGCACCCTTTTGGATAGGAGCGGCATTTCTCTTCGTCAGAAGATTGAGAAAACAGAATAAATATTTAGTATTTGAGACATTAAACGAAAATCTAACTGACAGGTTTTTCTAGCTTCCTGGCTATTTCTGAACTTTTGAAAATTCAGGAGAATTTGAAACTGAGAAGTGGAGAATGTAATATCCAGTGTATATTATATTGTTTTATTTGTCTAATATATTATTGTTGTACATAAGAATAGCACAGTTCTGACAATATTCCGAGTATATTACTTGAATAACTTTTAGAATTGAATTGTCCGATCATATCAGCTGTTCAACATTGTTGCTGACATTCATTGTTTCCTATTTTTTGATTATTGAGTGCGATTTTGTAGTCGCAGTTTACGTGAGATTTTCAGGGCAAAGCATACCGTTATGAATTAAATAGGTCACACCTTATTTCTCTAGGTCTCAAAGATAATGTTTAGAGCCGTGACCAAACTTGATACTTTATTGTCGCTGAAATTTAACATTTGTCATCGATGTCATACTGTACATTTTTTTGTATTTGTCGACAGCGCCATTATGAACTCGAGATGTCACGTGATATATTTTTATGTCAATAATATGTGCTTTTCTAGTCTGTTATGCCCTCAAATGCTATTTAGAAATGTAGATTAAGAGTTAAGTGTAACAGTAGGTCTCTTATGATGACGTTGTTGAAGTATTTTACTGAATTTATTGTTGGAACTATTTGTTGTCGCAGCACTACCTTCATCTGTGAAGGGTGACGTCATTTTCACTAAACGGGAAATTCAAGTTTTTTATT